>CM076584.1:1409681713-1409982426 GCA_034641835.2 Pinus albicaulis | reverse complement strand
TGCTTCAAAAGCTTCAAACGTCAGCTTAAAACAACTAGTGAAAGTCTTTAACAACAATTCTCTGCTTCAAAAGCTTAAAACTGTAGCTTCAATCAACTAGTGCAAGTCTTCAACAATAATCTCCAGCAGTTCGCCTTTGCCCAAGAAGAACCCCAATGCTCCAATACCATGACATAATGACAGAAGAAGAAAAAAATACAAAAGATTGCTGGAGAGCACAAGCTGTAAATTAGTTTATTATGAGCAATCTATATATACATGCATATAGACAGTTATATAGAAACAGTTTGAACCAACTAAAAACTAATTTCTAAAATTGATTTCTAAACTAACACTTAATGGAAGGATTAAATCTTTTAACAACCAAACTCAGCCACTAGTTGTGATTCCAAAGGCAAAATTTAATCAATATTGTACATCAAAAATTTCCAACATTTAACTATGAGCACGAAAATAAATTGAAAAATGCCCATCCTTCAAATGAAGTGTGCGCTTTGGTGTCTACTCTGAAGTTTGCGGCTTCTACAATCAAAGCTGAACCTTGTACACCGTGCAATTGTGATTAAACCACTAAATGGCAAGCTATCGTCTGCACGAAAATGAGATTCACCTCATAATATTATATAATTTATGAGGGCCAATAAACTCCTGCCTCCTAAACAACAAATTCTTTAGTACAATCCATCATTTAAATACATGTGTAGGGCCTCTAAATACAAGCTCTTGGATTTCAAATGATTAAACATGAATAGTAGTTTCATAACCCTGCCATAAACACCACACCATACTGCCTCCTGTCCATATCAAAGGAAAGTGATTCAATGCCCTTTACTACAGCTTCATAATTCCTAGAACTAGGAAGATTCCTAGAACTGGGCAAATTACTACCAGAAACTGAATGTTTGGAATCTCTAGAGTTTATTGGACAACTTCCCTGAGCTCCGGTGTTCCATAATGCAAATGAACCCAATTCATTGGCATAAGATTGAGATATATCAGAGTAAACCACTAAATGGAAAGCTATCTTCTGCACGAAAACAAGACTCACCTCATAATATTCTATTTATCACGGCCAATAAACTCTTGCCTCCTAAACAACGAATTATTTAGTATAGTAAAAACCATTATTTAAATACGTATGTATGGCCTCTAAATACAGGTTCTTGGATTGCAATGCTTAAATATGAATAGTAGTATCATAAACCTATGATAAACACCACAGTATACTGCCTCCTGTCCATATCAAAAGAAAGTGATTCAATGCCCTTTACTACAACTTCATAATTCCTAAAACTAGACATATTACTACCAGAAACTGAATGTTTGGAATCTCCAGAGTTTATTGGACAACTTCGTTGAGCTGTGGTGTTCCATAATGCAACTGAAACCAAGTCATTGGCAAGAGACGAAGATCTGTCAGTCTCAACTACTGCTTGTCTACTACTTGAAACCACATTTTCCTTGTCTTTATATCGTGTCTAGCACTGGATAATTGTATTTGTTGTGAATCTCTAAGTCCTTTTCCTGCCACATCTTTTGCAAATCCAACCTCAAGTGTTTCTTAGGGTTTGTGCTTAGATAAATTACCAACATTCAAAATAGTCTCCGAGATTCTTTTACGAGCACCGTCAGCAGCAAAATTGCTCCATAGATTATCCCTATTATCATGGCCACCTCACTGCTTATTTTCAGTTGCACCAACTGCTCTGATCCCACTACTTGGTCATCCAACACCGATAGTCAGTTGGGTCATGTCTCCAATCTGTGTCTGTTGGCACTTTAAAATGGTCAAGTCGAATACATAGTAAAATTTAAAATCTTCACGAATGAAAAGGAAAGACGAAAAGGAGGAATAGCAAGAGCAAGGACATTGAAAGATTGCATCTCCTAATAAAAGATTGCTAGGTTTTTCTCTAGTTAGGATTCTCCTAAGGTAAAACTTGTGTCTCTTGAGCTTGGCTTTCTCTTCATGATTTTATATGTATAATTAGTTAATAAGTGAATTCATGATTTTCTATGTATAATTAGTTAATAAGTGAATTTGATGAATAAAACCTTGAAAATAATTTTCAGATTAGAAGCTGTAAAAATTCAACAATAGCTGCATTAGGTGTAGAGAAGTTATCATTGAGCAATAGCTAATGCTACAACCATATTATATATGAGAAGACTCTAGAAGTTGTGGCATAAGTTTAACCAATAAAGCTTGTACATTGTGAAATTATAATGTATGTTGTTGAAAGAGAACATGGGAGAAGTTGTAGAACACTATAGATTGTACGTCATAAAAACCTGGGACTTTAGAACTTTGATTAACTAATAAAGTTCATATTGTGAAAGTAGTCCACATTTTGATGAAAAAAATTATAGAATGCATTCTTTGTAGAGAAGTTAAATACCCCCATTATGTAAGCTTTGAATTGCAGGAGGGGATTTTCTCTCTGCAAATGGTATTAGAGTTGGATACCACTCTGGGACAACCGAGAATCCAATGTAGAGAAGAATGACAGCAGAAAATAAAGCATAAGAAAATTGCGGAGATCAAGTTGATGGAGGGTTAGACGGAATGGCACAAATTCAATTTTCCAGTGAAGATGAAAAAGCATTCAAAATAATGTTGCGGACAAAAGATTCCAAGTGATAAGGAACATGGTTAAACGATACATCTCAAAAAACTTGTGATGTTAAGTAAAGCAGAGGTACCTATTTTATTAAATAAGGGAGAAACGTCATACTTGAAGCAAAAGAGACATAATATTGGAAGAAAAAGACTTCGTGTTGCGCACTGCCAAGAAACATATAATACTACACCATAGGCATGTGTAATGAAGTCGTCGGTAATGGCTCAATCAAATGAAGGCGTGGACCATTGTTGTAAAAAATGGACTATTGATACCTAGTTGAGTGCACATTGAAGGGTAGAGGCCTCGACCCCTGGTAGGAAATGTCACAGCTATATTGTATATGTTATGATAAAAATTCAGATGCTTTGGTTCTTTGTTGAAGTAACATAATTTGCCACATTCTAAAATCAGTACACATGTTATTAAATGCATTTTCCAAGTGTGTATGGGATGCATCTAATGTAGAGAAATTGCAGAATCTTAGTATAAATTCTACTTTACAAGGAAGTATATCTTCTAAGAATTAGCTAGCGTAACAGACAACACAACTAGTAATAGATCTCCACTTCAATGTGTAGTCCATAAGTGTATGCCACTTTTATCAATAAGAAATAAATTTCAACAGTTTATTGAGGCCATAACTGTCAAACTCGGTTATAAGAACATGATATGATAGACAAAATAATTAAATTGGGGTATTTTACATTCCTTGATACAAAGCTAAAACCAAAAATACCCATAGGAAAAAAGGTAACAAAACCAAGAACACAAAGAGCAAGCGCAAAGTAAAATACAATATTAGCATACAGTAAGGCCATAACTGTCAAATCTAGTTATACGAATATGATGTGATGGACAAAAGGAGAACATTGGGAAGATCAAGAGATATTTTATAGAGCAACAAAGGTAACACAATAAAGAAAATTGAAGATTGAGGGCAAGAGAAAATGCAATATTCGCACACAGCAATCTCAATGACTATGTGCACACTTCTAATGCACTTGAAAATGCATACATAACCTCAATGTGATAATGGGTTGTCAACTAAAAACGGTGAATATAAAGCATTAAATTGAGTGTCATTGGTCATGTATTGCATCCTTTGATAGAGGCTATAAAACAATTACACGAAAATTTTCCCTGTGCCAGAGATTTCCCTACAATTACATTTTGTAATCATGATATTAAATTGTGTTTCCTTTAGCAATATTCGGGATCAACACAACAAATTGGAATAATAGTAAAAGTTGCTATTTTTTTATTTATACAAAATTATTTATCGAGATAACAAGAGGGAAAAAAACAATTGACACTGAAAATTTTCCAAATGGTAGATATATCCCCTGTTAAATCTACACAATTACATTCTATTTACATGATGTTAAATTGTGTTTCCTTCAGCTAATAGAGTGTAGTGTAATAATAGCAATAGCCATTTTCTCAATCTGGAACACTACACTTTTCATTTATATAAATTTATTTGTCAAGTTGATAAAAAATGTTGTGATAAACTTGCAATTGAAACAATCCTAAACAATTTATAGAATAACCTTTCGTCACTTCATTGGATTTATAGAATATCCTAGACAATCCTGAGTGTGTAATTAGAAGTAACAGTTAATTGGTAGGTGATTTGATTTGTTCACCAAGAAAGTACAGAAACAAAAACCAAATACAAATAATATTATAAATAATATAAATAAACAAAAACTTATGAATCACACAACATTGGCACTCATATTTTTTACTTTTGAAATCCATGTCAACCATACTTCAAACAAAAGCTTTTTACCTCTAAAATATATGTCAACTAGACTTAAAACTAAAGCAACAAGTGTAACCAAGTCAAACATAATTGTTGTGTTCGTTGGCAGAACCGATTCGTAAACTAAAAATAATAGAGGGATTAATCCTTCCAAAAAGTACATTGGAACTAAAATGATTAGTTCCATATACAAAAATGCAACCTATGAGGAGAAACAACAACACACCATGGAATCCAAATATTCCCAAGAAATGCAGCCTATGGGGAGAAACAACAACACCATGGAATCTAGATATTCCCAACAAATTTCTTATTGAATAAGTTACATAGTTGAGCGAAAACCGATACTAGAAGAAGAAGAGGCAACAGACAATTCAGGTAACTGAGATGGGCAATCTTGAGGCTAAGCTACAAAGATACATGGTATATTCTCATAAAGATAATTTTATCAACCAAAATGGGACTCACCAAATCTATACATAAACGTGTCCTCTGTAATTTCAAAGTCTCGGAATGGCAGAATAGAATATTAAATGCGAGTCTAAAACATTTATAAACTTTAAATTATAGAAGATACACAAGATGAACAAAATGCCTCTGACTCGATCTTCAAGTTTAATAAACCAAACCCAAAAACATGCATCCAATTAATCAACTAAATGCTAACCAAAAAAATCAGACAAGTTAAAAAATTATAGAAATTTTATTTCAGGAAATAAATGTGGAAAAGTGTGGCAAAGTGTTCGAGCCTCATTACGCATTAAGGATCGTAGCAGCACGGAGATTTTGCAAAAAATTTGGTAAAATTAAACATGATTGCATTTCAAACAGTAAAAAAAAATGGTAAAGTAAAACATAGGAGTTATGAGGATCGAACCGAAAATAGCGAAAGTGCAACGGTGGCCTGAATGAGCTGCTGCAGAAGAACGCCTTTAATTACAGTGGGAAGAGACCCCAAATGGCGAAGCCCCTCCTCGTTGCGAGTTGGGAGAATGCATGCGATAATGATCTAACTATGGTAACATCGGATAAGTTCCTGCATATATCCAACACACAAAAATCGGCGCCAGCCCCATTGTTTCATCGCTCACATATCCCTCCCAAAAAACAATATTTTCTTTCCTTTGAGTGCCCCAACAAGAGAAGATAATGGACAGATTAATGTAAACACTGGTGAGATTTGAACCTTCAACATATTGTTGTTTTGCTCAGTAAAGTTGAGTTGGGTTTTGCTTCTTCCATCCCTTTCAGGGCATCATCAGCTCCAGATTGATTCCCCAACAAGCAAACCCAGGGACTTGTACAAAACAAGAAGATGGCTTCTAAGGCAGCACAACCAAAATAAATGGTCCCTCCCCAAAGGGTTTCTCAAGCTGCAAACAATAGGAGGGCTCTGGGAGATATTGGCAACATTGTGGTAGGTGTCGGTGGCAAATGCAATGTCACAAAGGAAGGAGTTAATGTGAAACCTCTTGGTAAGGTATCTCACCTAATTACAAGGAGTTTTGGTGCTTATTTAACTGCACAAGCAACTACAAACAAGGGGATCTCTACTGCCAATAACCAAACTCAGGCACTAGTTTTGATTCCAAAGGCAAAATTTAATCAATATTGTACATCAACAATTTACAACATTTAGTCAGTTAGAGCATGTTTCCAATCTGTGTATGTTGGCACTTTAAAATGGTCAAGTCTAATACATAGTCAAATTGAAAATATTCATGAATGAAAAGGGAAGAAGCAAAAGAGGACTAGCAAGAGCAAGGAAACTCCTCTGAGAACTACAGTTTATTGCCTGTTGGCTCCCCCTTAACCACAACCACTACTAGCACCAACATCAAGAAACCATGAAAAAGCTGCGTTGGATTCCCCATCTGCGACCAATACATCACAACAAGCCAAACACAAAGACACACACTTGTTGCTATTCTTCTCTACGACTCATGCTTCTGTAAAATGCCCAACAAACCCACATTGCAGAATTTTTTTTTTTTCCGTAGAAGGGTTACCTAATCGTGTCTCAACAAACCCCAGATTTGCTGCAAATCATGGAGGCACTTCTTCTTACTTAACAAAAACAGGGTACAACTTAAAAGCCAAATGATTCTTCCTCTACCTCCATGACAGGCACCAGCTCACAAAGTAAGACAAGGCATTGAGACAACAACTACAAGACAGGGTTTGAGAGTTGTACAATGACCAATGAATCAGAGATTCAGATGAATGTGTTATTTTTAAGCAACCACATTCGTTGCGACTTGACCTACATTCGCCACAACCATGTCGTTCCAGATGTACACAATCTTGAAGGCTCTTTGTTTTCCCCCTTTCTGTCTCCTGAATGTGTCCCTGTGCATTGTGAAGACGCTGTGTGTCCCTGTGTGTTGTGAAGGTTGAAGAAACAAAGCTCTGAACATTAGCGGAAAAAGGAACAAAGACAAAGGACATTTGTACCAACAAACTCGAAATAAATTAAGAAATTTGGTGTCCTTGTCCTTGTCCTTGTCCTTGGAGAAACAGGCAGGTATGCTGTTTGCAGCAGGTATGCCCTGGGCAAGTTTGTCAAATTTTAATTGGTTGAAGGGAGTAACACGTGGCAAAATTAATTAGCTAGGAAGACGATAATCAAGCTTCCTCATTGGCTGGGGTGAACAATGTTCGCCCACCCCAAACCAACAAAAAACACGTCTATCAACCTAACAAACCAACAAAAAAAAACACCTATCAACGTAATTACCACACTAAAAATACAATGGATAAAAAATCAAATATGGTAAGACGTTAAGTGCACGTTCTTTTCGTGCATTTTCGTTTCACTTTATTGGCTTGAATGCGCCATATTAAAAAAATCGTACAATGTTAGGTGTACGTTCGTTTTCACTTTTATTCGCTGGAACGTCGTTGAAAATTAAAAAAATCGTACGACGTTAAGTGTACGTTCGTTTTCACTTTATTGGCTGGAATTGGTTGTTAAAAGTGAAATATGATATGACGTTAGTGTACGTTTTTACTTTATTCGCTGAAATGGGAAGTTACACTAAATGTACGTGGTGAATATTTAATTTATATAAATTTAATAACGTAATTTTATGTTTTATTATTTTTACAACTAGGTTGAAATTAAATTGGGCTAACAATAATGTTATGGGTAATTGGCTCACTAGTGAGATGTTACTATTTAGATTGGAAATTAGATATTGTTGGTAACAGTTTAATTCTATTTTGTGATTTTTATTTTTAATAGCACAATAAAATTTAAATATAATGAAGAAGATTTAAATTTACAATTCCAATAAATTTCAAATTTAACTCATTGGAATATATTTAGGATATGGAAAATGTCGTAAAACTGTTTTTATCATTTTTCTCTTATGGATGGGTACAAGTTAAAGGCCTAAGACCCGAAAAGGCTTTGACACTAATGAAAATTCCCCCTTACAAATTACTAGTAAGATAATTCCATATAAATTGTTTTCCTTGAATAAATTAATTTACATTAATAAATAACAATTGATAATAATTATTTCACTGTTACAACTGAATTATGATTGATTTTGCCACTGTGGCATATACAAACGGAGTGGGCGCTCGATCATAGCGATCATATGTGGAGACCAGTGAGCGGAGTTGTGCAGATGGGCGGCACAGGCCGGCCCGAGTTATATTGGTGGGGCGAGTTGGGCAAACATGTCCGATGAATATTATAGTGGACAGGGCGAGCCTTATTTCCACTGCCATAGGCCCATAAATGCGCCTAGGCAGGAAATGCCCGCCGTCAGATCAAAACTGTAGATCATTGTGCGGTGAGCATTCTCTGCCTGGGCGCATTTATGGGTCTATGGCAGTGGAAATAAGGCTTGCCTTCCGGGTGACCATGGTGGAAGGCGAATGTGTGTCCGTTGGGTGGAGTTGGGACCGCCCAACCCATATAAATAAAGGAGTCGAATGTGCTAAGGCATTCATTCATCTATTGAACTCGTTCAAATACATCACAAAGTACCATAATTATGGGGCCGTGACAGAAAATGCAACATTTTAGAGTTTGCAGTGGATTTTCTGGCCAAAATCTTGATTTGTATTATTTAAACTGATTTTTTTGACTACATACACTTTAAAAAAACTCTTAAAACACTAATGTACAAACAGGGTTTTAATATACAAACAAGTGAAAATCACAGACGTTTATTATGAAAAAACACGCGTTTAAAACAGAATGTATTGTATTATAGAAATCTCCCGGCATGTCCGCACGGATGTCGTGCTGGGATACACGAAGTGTCCATGCCTACGTGGAGTTGCTGACGTTTGGGATCCATGTTTTGTTTCCTGAACTCTCTTGGGCTCCACCACCGTCCATCCTCGTGCAGAGCCGCTGACTTGTGCGTGACTTCCATTGCTGTGTTTCCCAGAATCTTCTTTGGTCTTACCATCCCATTCCACACGGTTCGGTAGACCGTCAGAGCCCAACATCTGTTCCTAAGACGGCGAAACAAATGAGCGAAAGCAGCGCGCGATCCATCCAGAAGCTTCTTCATAATTTCGTTTCCCCAATTTTCCCAAGGCCGTCAATGCTCACTAGAAGCCGAATGAGATTGTTATTGCTCCCAAATTACCTCGAAAGAGAGCCCGGGAGCCGATATCGCCTGTGAAATAATGATTAGTTTTCTCCTATATATTTGGAAACCTGTATTACATTTTTCATTACTTCTCGCTATAGCTGCACCGAAAAATTCACAGCATTAATGGCGTTTTCTATGGAAATCGAAGAACTTCACAGACTGTATGAAACGATCGATGAAAATTGCGATGGCAGGCTGACTGTAAATGAAATGAATCGCTCCCTGTGTCGGATCGGAATCGAAATTTCAGAAGAAGACTTAAAATGTATGGTTGCACCAATGTCTCAGAGCGCAGACGGTGCCTTAACATTTGATGAATTTGTTGAGCTGTATCAGATTCTTCTGGAGGATAGGAGATCAGAAGATGAAATGGGCAATGGGGATGGGTGTGAGGATTTGATGGAGGCTTTCAAGGTCTATGATATCAATAACGACGGCTTCATATCCTCCACGGAGCTTCAACAGGTGCTCTGTAATCTGGGATTCATGGAGGGGGGAAATCTAGAAAACTGCCAGAAGATGATATGCACATATGATTCGGACTCCAACGGGCTCTTGGACTTTCTTGAATTCAAGAACATGATGACTTGTAAGATCCCTGTTGATCCTCAGAGATCTTAGAGTCTTCAGCTCCACATTGTGAACCAGGGTTAACTCCACTCTGTGCCTATCTGAATTTGGAAATGTTAATTACTCTGTCATCTTGGATAACATGTTGGGAACGTTAATTACTCTGTAATCTTGGATAACATGTCAGGAACCATTTATGTATCTAGCAACAACCTAATCTCCCTCACCACTTTGCTCAAATCTAATGGAGAAAAAAAATGTAATAATGATATAATCGAATGTACTCTTTCATTCTTATACATTTTACTGCTGGATTTTGCTTGCAACCTCATAAAGATGTTTAAATTATCCATTGCAATGAATTTACTCTTTTGGCAAGCATCCCGTCTGGTGGTCTAATTTTGCCTCTCTTTTTTTTCTTACCTGGTTTATCCAATTTCAAATTTTACCACCACCTGTATGCATTCCCTTCCAGCTTGATGCATGCATGCTTTACTCTTTTGGGGTTTCTAATTAGTTTAAATCAAATATTTTTTATTTTATTTTATTTTGGTGAGTGCATGTTTCACTTTGTTGGAATTTTTAATTAATTTAAATTAAGTAATTTCTCAATCTTGGTCCATATATACATTTAAATTAAATAAATTAAGTAATTTCGTATGTGCATGTTTTATTTTTTAAGATTTTCAATTAGTTTAAATTAATTAATTTCTCTATCACTTCCATTCACCAAATAAGTTATTTTAGGTTTATACTCAGTAAGTAAATAGTGATTTTTATCTTTTGTCTAACTCTAATTTATATCAAGGACTTTATAACCCTTCTTCTAGAGCTTTAATTTTTCAATTGTTTGTGGACATTCAAAGTCCTAGCCATCGTCACTCATGTAATGAATATTTGTTGTAGATCTTATTTTTTGAATTAGTTCCTAGGCATCTATCTTTATTAACATGGCCCTCAACATCTAGGTACTCTGATTTGCAACTCTTCTATATTTTTCTTAAGCCAGTACTAGTATTTCTACCCTTCTTTTATGTGCTATATTGTACTTTAACAATACAATTTATCTTCTCTTAGTTCTATCTAGCAACTTCCTTTTGTTAGAACTATTTTCTTTCCAACAAAATTCCACCCAAAAAGCTCTCAATTTTTAAATCTTTCTTCTCTTATATGTATAAATCAAAACCACTTCAATACAACTAATACAACACACTATGGTCACAATCTAATTTCTAAAAACACTCAAAAATTAAAATGGAAAGATACATATACAAATAAAACAAACATATAATGGACAAATTAACAAAACATTAATTAAAAATCAAAACATTTACCAACAATGCACAAAATGCAATTAAAAAAATATAAACTTTAAGCCAAATTATGTTTTAAAATATTAATACTACCCCTATTGAGTTTAGAAATAAAAAAGAAATTATAACACTTACTCAATATTGCTTTTTCTCTCACGATATATTGCTGCTGCTTCTTTTTCACAAAATCAAAATGTTATTCTCAAGAATATCTTTTTTAAAAAGACATAAGGGAGATCTTCCCTTTCAAACTCTTTCCATTCTCACATCTCCACAATGGTATACTCCAATAACCATTAATATTTTAAATTATCAATTATTTAATTCCTGTGTTACAAATGTTATTATATTTTATTAAAAAGACATGAGGCAGGTCCTCACTCTCAAACTCTTTCCATTCCTACATCTCCACAATGGTATACTCCAATAACCCATGTCATCAAATGCAAAGAAAGATCAATGATACATGAGCTCCCAAAGTTTTTATCCTTAGTTAAAACTTGAGAATTCATTAGTTGCTGATATGCGAAGGGAATGAATGGCCCATAATACATGAGTTTGACTCACTGATGATAGGTGTTTTTGTATCACTTAAGTTCACACATCATTAGTGGCTAGTGATACTTTAATTCTCCTCTAATAATAGATTGACTTTCAACAAAGTTGGAATAGATTTTTACTTGGTGTATATCTTGGCATTGCAATTTTTTTTGGTGCACTTCTTATTGTAACGGTGGTTTGGACCTTTCCTCGCTGGTACACTCTAATTCAATGAATTTTTAATATTCTTTTTTTGGGTTACGTTGATGTAACCAAGATTGGTTTTTAATTTCAATTCTATTTGTTTATATTTGGTTTTCTTTAATTTCAATCTGGTTTGTATTTCTTAATTTATTTGTCCAACTTTTATATTAATGAAATTTGTTTTTTTTATGAAATAAAATTTATATTTTCGATTTGTAATTCAAGTTGTTAAGTCAAGAGGTGTGTTGGAGTTAATGCTTACATTCCATATTTAAGAAGTTGGTTTGTGATGGTTGAGAAATTCTCTCAACCTCTTTGTCTAATTTAGGAATAAGTTGGATCTCAGAAACTCTATTTAAAAGAGTAATCTGAATGTAATCGGGTGTGTGGGTGTGTTTACACATACACCATTTGTGCAGAATATATGCTTGTGTTTTTGTAATTGTATGATTTTAGCCATTTCTTTCATGGTATCAGAGCGCAGAATGGCCTGTGTGGTGTGAGTCTGTGTTTTTGGAGCATGAGATTATGTTAATTGAATTGCGTCTGAACGCAGCGAGGAGTTTTTCGCTGTTGATCTTTGCTGTGCGTGAATCATTTGCTGCGACCGTGGAAACCGACCCGGATTGCTGTATGACCATGTACAGGGCCGCCTGATGGACTGGCTAATTTCTTTGTCGGGCTACAAGATACTTGGCGTTGCCTGAAAGATACCCCCACCGTTCCACAGTCGCAGGACTATCACAATTTTTTTTGCAGACAGCTGAAATTTCTTCGGAGTTCCATATGTGATTTCAATCTTTCCATGCTTGTTTAATTTATTTTTATATTTCTTCTCCACTGTACGCGAAGAAAAGGATAACTGTAAGTTTAGAAAAGGATAACTTATTTTTATATTTTTTCTCCACTGTACGCGAAGAAAAGGATAACTGTAGGCCAGGGCCGAGGGAACTCCAAGACTATAACCAGGAAATTTGTTGAAGCACGAGCAAATTTTTTTATATTTTAAATGTCTTTTGGGTGGTAAAGGGCAGTTAACGAGCGCAATCTCTGCAGGGAGATTGAGGTGAGGAACGCACGGATTTTCCCAAGCCTGTAAGATAATTTTTTCCTCAACAGGTTTTGCTCGCCATTTTAGAAAAGGTATTTTATTTTGTCTTCTCTTTTATCATGGAGTTTATGGTGTTAGACAAATTCAGTGGTTAGAATTTTCCCTCGTGGAAAGTAAAAATACAACTGCAATTAATGAATAAAAACTTGTGGGGAATAGTGAATGGTTCAGAAGCAACACCTACAGATGCCAAAGAGTTACTTGAATGGAAAAATAGAGATGAAAAAGCTAAGTCTATTATTGGACTTGCTCTTTCTGATTCGCAATTACATCATGTAGATCTTACTAAAACATCAAAGGAAATATGGGAACATTTGGCTCAATTGTTTGGTGTAAAATCTACAAATGCAAAATTTTCCATAAAGCTGCAATTATTTAGTCTGAAAATGAATGAGGAGACATCTATGTCCAGTCATATAAATAATTTAATGTCTCTTTTAAGACAATTAAGTGAAGCTGGGACTAAGGTGGAGGATGAAGATGCTAAAGCTGTATTATTAAATAGTCTTCCTTCAAGTTATAGTAATGTTGTTTTCACTTTGAGTCAAATGTCTACACAAACATTGCAAGAGACAATTGCAGCACTTCTGGGGGAGGAAAAGCAACTGAAACTAGAGGATGCCGAAGAGAACTCTCATGTAGAAAATGCCTTGTGGACAAAGTCAAGGATGAGAAAGAAAAATGCAAACAAAGGTGACATTGAATGCTACTATTGCAGGAAAATTGGGCATACAACGTGGAATTGCAGAAGTCGTGCTAGTGATGTGTTAAAAGGGAAAGAATCAACAAATATAACCACAGATGAATACCAATTGAATTTCGATGATGAATTCAATGAAGAGAGTGAACCTGTTAAACTATCTTAAAAATAAC
The DNA here is from genome assembly GCA_034641835.2 of Pinus albicaulis. NCBI lineage: Eukaryota > Viridiplantae > Streptophyta > Pinopsida > Pinales > Pinaceae > Pinus > Pinus albicaulis. Next base: position 1,409,968,807 of record CM076584.1, on the reverse strand, counting down.
CAACAGTTCAACTATGTGTCTGATGCCAGTACTTAAAGATCAAGTAGCAGTAAGGCTCAATATGGATGGTTGTCCAGATATTATGGCAGTTGCGGATCTAGGGAAGGATCCCTCATTAGTGGTAGACATGGAAGTGGTTTCCTAATGAGGTTATGCGACAGATTAGGATGCTGTCCAGTAATTGACTTCGGGAGGTCCTTGATTCGGGAGTTGAGGAAGGGAACTCGGGAATCCAACTTGCCAACTACACCTTTCCGAGGGTTATGAGGCAACTTGATAGAGCATCTACTGATAAGCTTGATTATTTTGTTATTTTCATGTAATGTAATCATTAAGGGGGGATGTTGGAGTTAATGCTTACATTCCATATTTAAGAAGTTGGTTTGTGATGGTTGAGAAATTCTCTCAACCTCTCTGTCTAATTTAGGAATAAGTTGGATCTCAGAAACTCTATTTAAAAGAGTAATCTGAATGTAATCGGGTGTGTGGGTGTGTTTACACATACACCATTTGTGCAAAATATATGCTTGTGTTTTTGTAATTGTATGATTTTAGCCATTTCTTCCACTCTACAATTCAATATAAGAGAATCAAAATATTTCCCTTATATGAAGAATCAAAATATTTCATTTAACACTAGTATTTTAATCATTTTTTAATTAATATTATTTTTAAAAGGTGACAATGATTAATGTCCACTAGGACCAAATTTGGATTATCAAATTTTAAGGAGAGAGATTACTTGGAATTATTTAGAATTTTATTTATAGGCTAAAAAACCATTAAGAAACGCGATTCGAGATCACAATAGTTTTTCTAACTTTTGCTAACTTGAAATGTTAGAAATGTTGGTAGTGTCAAATATGACAAATCTTTTGAAACTTAGATCTAATTTAGGTATATGTTGAACATTTTAAGAGTGTGTTTTTCATCTTCAACCCTCTTAGTGTCACAATGGTGACAACCTCTCTCATCATAAAGTGTTTTTGCAATTGATTAACACCCAATTTCATTATGGAGCTCCTAAGATTTTTTTTTTTTTTTTTTTTTTTAAGAATGTTTATTTCATTCTTTACACTATAGAAGATAGATAGACATTTTTTATCTTCTATATTAGAGTGGATATCCTCTTTAAAAGATCTTGGTTTCATTTTTTCCTCTAATTCTTTATCATGCCACAATTTTTCCTCAAATTTTGATGTAGTGATATTATTAATATTCTCCTTATTCAAGAAAATGATGTCTTATATCATCCCCATTTGAGTGAAAGTTGGTTTTGGTTAGATTTTAGAGTAGTTTTAGGAAGTTTACTATCTTCCATGTTGTTTAAATTGTTCTTATACTTTAGGTACGTAGTCATAGTTATGCTCTACTTCTATGAGGAGGATGGGATAGGGTGCATTTCTTTTAATTTTGAGATTATAGACTATAAAATTATTTTGGATATGCTTTATTTTTGTCCATAAATCTCTAGGGATATTGCATCTCCAAACCTCACATCCATATAAATTAATAAAAGTATTGATAATCTCAAATATGAGTATTTTTTAATCCCATATTCAAATATTGTTATTTACAATTGTTTCGAATCCCATAGTAAGTTTTCCAACCCCCATTTATCATATTCTTATTGTTATAATTCATTTTGTATGAAGACACTTCCTCCAAGTTGTAAATAATGATGTTATATGAACCCAATGGTTGACTCCTTGATACTCCCCTTATTTTAACACACATAAAGATGCTATATTTCCCCTATATGAACCCAACTTGAATGGAACTAGCAGTCTTCTAATATGGAGTCAAAGGAACTAGTATCACTAAGAATTTCATATGGTGTTTCTGCCCTAAGCTAAATAGACATTAAAATATTTAGCTATGATTGACTTTGAAATATTTTATTTATGGTTGATATTGAAATAAGTTATTTTTCTTTTTTCGATAATTGAAATAGTTAAACACTAAAGCATTTCACATCCCCCTAATTAAAACATGTAAAAAGCATTAACCCATATAATGAGATTTTTGTTACTTTCAATTAATTTATAAAAAGAGTTGAAACCATTTATTTATAGTTAATATTAAGTGTTTATTTAATTAATATGTTTTTAAAAGTCATATGTCAATTCTATATTTTTTTTTTCATTGTGAAAAAAATATGGCTTATTTTATGTGCCGGTGCATATTTCTGAAGCATATCATCATCAATCTACTTCATTCATTCCCATACAACATATACTTGCAATTTCTAACACATCCAAAGAAACCAATACATGTAACGCCACCAGTATGGCATCCTGTAACTTCTGGAAGTGCATGAGACAAAAGCATAACTAGAACATAGCAAGGCCCGTTGCCGAAAAACATTTCCTAAAAAATAACAGCGTGGCTGCAAGACCTAAGTAGGATAAAAAACAAAAGAAGTGTGTTATGTACAGTAAGGGCCTACATGTGGCCTATGTAGGATCATAACCATAGTGTTCGATGTGTGTTCAAAAATTATGTGCAAAATACATCTAGTGATTAAAATATCAAAAAATAGTGTGTCTCCAAAAATTATAACCGCACATGTCGTGTTAAGAAAGTGGGATGGTGCCCTGTGCAATGATATTATCTGTGTCCATCAGAGTGTAGTGCATATGTCCATCAGTACAACTATGTTTTGAGATTCCATCTGCCATCTTATTCTGCTCCCTGCATATGTGAGTGAAAATGATACTCTGAAAGGAGGCCTGGAGTATCTTTATATGATCTAGCCAATGTGCCAACTGTGGTGGGTTGAAGCTATTCCTATTATTCATGTGGTCAATGATAAATTTAGAGTCGCCATAGATTGCAATATTGTTAATAGAAAATTTCCTGGAGATCCACAGAAGTCCCCAAAGTGCAACCGTATCCACCTTCTTATTTGTGCCACTACCACAATTCCATAAAATTATATATTGTGTCATGTGATCCACCCGTAACCAGACCCCACATCCACATATTTGTTTTTGAGCGACACCATCAAAATATCCCGCATGAATTATGATTATGTGTGGTTCCTGTGAAAAGTCTCATGGGGGCTCTATGGACACCTGAGTACCCATCAAAGATATGATAATGTGTTGTGTAGCCACAAGGGGGAATGTCCTAATCCCATCAAAATTACACCTGTTTCTGATCCTCCAAATGTGCCACAGTAACCAATAGGGAATGAAAGATCCCTTCTGATACTTATACCACACGTCCAGACATTCTTGTATGTTTTTTGGTGAGTGATATATGACCTACAGGTGTGCACAGATCTGCAGCCATACATCCACCATGTATGAACATTGGAAGAATATGTGTTTGTTAGATTCATCTTTATTTAGACATAACGAGCATACCCTTGGGCCAATCCACCCACACTTTTTTAGATTTTCCCAAGTCAATTTGCGGCTTTTCCAAATCAACCATATAAGAATGATAAGCTTGAGAGGAATGCCCACCTTCCACACCATTTTAAACCAACAATTTTCATGAAAGTTTCTGGTCATTCTCATAATATATCTATAGGTATCCCACAATTTTATCCCCTCCCGATGGTAGCACCTCACCCACATGATCTTATCACCACCCCTCCTGCGGCTAAGACCTGCATTTTGTAGCAATGTCCTGAAGGTATCCCATGTCGTTGCATCTTGTCTCGTAAGACCCAGCTCGTGTGCTTGTTTCAATTTTGGCATAACATCCAAGTATCCATTTATGATCCGTGATAAGAAAAATATTCCCAGAGCTTGCAATTTCTGAAGGATCCCGTGTGTGAGGTGAGGAGCCTCCGACAATCATCCTATATTGTCTATGCCCAAGTGAACCTGACCCCCATCAACAAACAACTAGCATAATCACTGACAGAAATTACTCCATAGTTTCCTGAAACCCAACCAAATGCCAGATCCATGTGACCTTCCCAATTGTGCCTCCCAATAGCATAATGTTATCTCCTTTCCCCTAAGGTATTTCTCTTTGATGATGAGTTTCCAATCCCCAGGAATAAACATGACCCACCACATATACTTAATAAATAAGGCGAAACTGAATAGATTGATGTCCAGTATGCCCCGTATCCCCATTTCCTTTGGCATAGTAATGCTCTCCCAGCTCGCCAAGTGATATTTGTGTCTGTCCCTTCCCCCTGTCCAAATGAAGTGAGCCATGTATGCCTTTATGCCCCGGATAATGGCCGCCATGAGTATAAATATGTGCACCCAATAGACAACAATTTGTTGTAGTATATTCGTCACCAGAATATATCTACCCCTAGTGGATAGCCACCTATGTGACCAAATCCCTATTTTCTTCTGGAATTTCTCCAATAGCCACGTCCAATCTGCCACCCGATATCCCGTTGGTTTCAATCAGAAGCCAAGATAGGTTAAGCCCTCTTTTAAAGGTTTTGTATTGAATTGGAACAACGAAGCAATCTGGGTAACAGTCTCCCCCGTGACCTCCATGTGAAATATTAGTGACTTTAGTTTATTGGCCATTAACCCAGTTGCATTTCCAAAGCAAGTAAAGGTATCTAGTAATGATGCCCATTGAGCCAGTATTGCCCGCCCGAACACCAGAATGTCGTCAACGAAAAGGTTGTGGGTGGTCGAAAGCAAATCACAGACCCATACTCCTTCAAATACCCCCTCCCTAGCTTCCTTATCGATATTGAGACTAAATCCATCCATGACTAGAAAAAACAGGAGCAGGGACATGGAGCATCCTTGTCTGAGACCATGCCCTGCCCTAAAGAACTTAGATGGAAGACCATTTATAATGATAGAAAAAAGAATAATTTACGCAGCACATCATCCAATCTGTGTTCTTTGCAGACAAACCAATTTTAATCAGTATAACCCTAAGGTACTCCCAGTCCACACAGTCATACGCCTTACACAAATTAATATTCATCACAATAACCTCCATGTTACGTGTGTGGATGGAGTGTATAGTCTCTTGTGAGATGGAAATCTCATCATGAATTAACCTGTTATGCAAAAATCAGAACTGCTCCTTTATGATGAAATTTGAGAGATTCTTCTTAATCCTCTCGGCAATGACCTTAGAGATGAGTTTGTAAGAGATGTTGCATAACGAGATAGGTCGAAACTCATTGAAATTTGACGGTGCGGGGTTGTTTGGGATTAATGCAATAAAGGTGGAGTTTATCTCACCTGTAATGTGTCCATGTATCTGGGACTCCACCATCCATGTAAGGTCTTCACTTAACAGAGGTTAAAATACTAGATAGAATTCAACTGTCCATCCGTCAGTTTTAAGGCTTTTGTCATGGGAAAAAGTCTTAAGGACTCGTAATACCTCTTCCACAGTGACCTCAGATACAATGTCGCATTCTGGGCCTCATCACATAGATTGTATTCCTGAGCCATCCATAGTTGGTCGTCCACGTGATCACTTTCCCTTGTTTTAAAAGTATTTTGAAAATGTCGCACAGCCACAGATTGAATCTCTACTGTGGAATACACTTCCTCCCCCAATTTTTTGGTGACCTTCCAGATACTATTACGTGCTCGACACATATTAGCATAGTTATGGAAGTAGTTTTTATTCCTGTCTCCCACCTGTAGCCACATCGCCCGACTTTTAAGAAGCCATGTCTATTCCTGAATAGCCAATATCTTCTGTCGACGTTCCTCCAATTCCTTGATACGCTCCCAAAGCATCGAATAATCTCCCCATGAATCTAGGGTTCGGACATATCCTGAATCTTTGAATTTATGCCAATGAGTTTAGATATGCGGTGATGTTTCTTCACTCTCTCCCACTGTTTGGCCTTAAATTTTAGTCTCTTAAGAGTATGTCCAATCTGCGCCATAGGAGTAATGTGTTCCTCATTGTCAGTAGTATTCCAGTGCTCAGTAACCAGGTAGTGAAAGTTCGGCTCCTCGAGCCATACACGATTGAACTTGAAGGGAATCCCCCGTGAGGTTTGGGTATCGCACCAGCCAAGTATGATAAGACGGTGGTCAATATAAGAGAATTGACCACCCTCGATTGTATAGACCCCAATATTTCCAATAGGTTCTCAAGTAAAATGAATCTATCCAGCCTCTTCCCGATAAATTCATCACCGAACCTCCAATTATACCAGGTAGGGCATATTTTTTGTGGGGGAATGTCCCGTAGGTGATTCTCCATGAATAAATTATTAAGGAAATTTGATAGTACATCCTTTCTACATCGGTGACCCAAGTGTTCCCGGGAAGAAAGTATAGCATTAAAATCCCCTACAATAACAAGTGATTCAATTTTAAGTAAATCACTATCATACATTCTCCTCCAGAAACTCATACGGTCATTGTAAGGAGTATAAAAATTTATAAAATGGATGCATTCCCTAGGCACGCATATAAAACCTGTCAAGAGGATGCCACCAAAAACTTTGAATGCGTGAAATTTTTCTAGCAGTGGATTCCACAGTGTCACCAATCCCCTCGATAGGCCCTGTGAATCCACTTCCACCATATCCCATTTAGGGTAAATTTTCCCAAAATAAGCATACACTCGATCAGACCAGGTCATGGTCTCCTAACACATAATTAAAAAGGGACAGCAGGAGTTCAAAAAATTGCATATGGGGCGAAATTTATAGTGGTCTCCCAAACCACGTATGTTGAAAGAGATGCAGTTTATCATGAGCCACCCTTTCTGGGTGATAGTGCTCTAAGTACTTGATTGAAAACGATGGCAATATGAGCCTCATGTAGACCAGGATTGTAGATAATGGAGTAGCCCGAACATTTTTAGCCCTCCCCCCCCGACCACCACCTTTTCGGTGCGTCATGACATTCTACCTAGTTCCCAGACTGATATTAAAAGGAAGTGTGACAACTTCACAGTGATGGACCAGAATATCAGACAAACCATCGACAGATTTTGGAAGATAATCTCAAAATCGCTGGCAGCAAAATTATGAGGAGAGGATGTGGGGATTGGATCCGATGGTTCTGGAGAGATGGGCAACATATGAGCAACAGATGGGGATGGGGAAGGATCTGTAATAGGGTGGCATTCCAAAACTTCAACAGTTTCAATAGTGTTAGAGCACGAAAGGTCATAAGAATAGTGAAGATCCGTAAGAGCCGAAGGCTCTCGATGTGCAAGAAGAGTGGGTAGATGCCCAAAAGACCGGTCAATTGGCAGAAAGCTAGTGGACAAGGATCTACATAGAATGGGGGATTGAGAGGAGTGTTCGGTTGAGGGTGTGGGATCCAAAGCAGAAGAATGTGGAGCATTTTCCAGAGAAAAAACATGAAATGTAGAAGGAAAGGGGGGGTGTGTCGGAAGTTCCATACCTGTGAAATCTCCCGCGGGAGGAGGGGACCCCGACTGGAGAGAAGGCGACGCCAATATAGTCTTTGGTACATTTCCCTGATTTCCATTGTGTCGTCGTGGGAAATTTCGAACAAGATGCTCGGTGTCATGACATAGCAAGCATTTGAAAGGAATGCACCAGTAATCCACCCTCTGGTGATGAATTGCACAATCCCAAGATAATTAAATCTATGTTGGTAAGCCCCCATCAAAACCCAACTCCACCAGGATCCATGCCACGCGCTTATCAGGTTGTCTGAGGCCCTTTGGGTTCGAGTAGATGTAGCGTCCGATGGAGTTTCCAATCACAGTGAGGATGTGCTTGGTCCAAAATTCCAGAGGTAAGCCGGGTAATTGACCCACACTAAGTGATTGTGAGGTACTGCTGATTTAGGGTTGAAGCCAATGTACCATGCATGCAACGAGAGGAAACACCACCCACAGACCCACGACAATTTCAGAATACAAACCGCATCCTCCATGGACATGAAGTGGAAGATAAACCAACCATTCATCAACTGACATACCTTTGGCAGATCTCCCAAGAGCCTAGACCACTGTGAATTTACCCATTGTTGCGTGTCTCTATCCCTCTCCCGATCATACATTAGGGGAATTTTGAGGTCTAAAATGGGTCTCCTAAGAAAAGTGTAAAAAAAAAAAAAAACTTTATAAGAACCAATAGGATTCAAGATGATGATGTCAACCATGGGGGATGATTAACCATTTTTAAAGTAAAAGGGTAAAAATATTAAAAAATAATAAAATAATAAAACTATTTTGTCAACTCGTATTTTCAACTTATCTCCCAAAGGTTTTACTCAAATTTCGAGCGGGAATACTCGTTGGATGAAAAATTTAATTACTCATCCAAGGAGTACCCATGTTGCATACTTTTGACGGACCCTACTACATGAAAAATGAGAAATACATGAAAAAATGTGATTGCAATCATGTTTTTCATGTATTTCTCATTTTTCATGTAGTAGCATCCATCGAAAGTACGCAACATGGATACTCATTGGATGAAGAATTAAATTTTGCATCCAATGAGTACTCCGGCTCGAAATTGGGGTAAAAACTTTGGGAGATAAGTTGAAAATACGAGTTGAAAAAGTACTTTTTTTCTTTTTTCCCTCCAAACTTTGATGATGTAATCAAATCTTATTTTATTATTTCCACTATTATTTTATAATTTCCACTATTATTTTATAATTTCCTTAGGAGGCCCATTTTAGACCTCAAAATTCCCCTAATGATGCCACTGGACGATCAATGTCCTCTTTTGCAAGGTTGCCACTTTATCCCATAACGTCATAACCAAAACTAAGCAGCTTTGCTTTAGGGGAAGGACGATGAGGTCGAGAGCGCGTTCTCAGAGTTTTTGCAGAATGCTTCAGAACATCACCACCCTGTTTTGCCGGAGAATGTTTGTTGCGCAGATGAGGCCTAGTATACCTGCCACCCTTCCAACCTGCATGCTGCCCAGGTGTCCTAACATGTGGATCCCCCTCTACCGCTCGGATGGACTCCAGCATGGCCTCTTCGGCTGAGATGTCCTTATCTAGAGTAGCCAGGTAATCCATGAGGTGAGCCATAAAGACTGGTGGTCATGTCGTATGCAATTTGGAGGCAAAGAAGAAATCGACGACGGCTTCCAGCAGTAAGGAATATATAAAGAATAAATATCCCACCTCCCAGTGGTCATACCATAAATGAGCCGTGTAGTAGTCAAATAACAAGGTACCAGCTACACCAGGTGTGAAAAAAAAAATATAATATTGTTTTTGCCATCCCCAAATAGGCGCCAAAGAATAATCACCCATAGAGCAAGACAGATAAAAGGTTAAAAATGGAAAGATCCTTGCCCGTCAGCCACAAGATCCCAAGTACACCTAAACCAAGGAAGGTGGCTTAAAGTCACCATAAAACATCATTAATTGATAGCAATATCATTCTATGTCAGAAAATTTGAAAACTTGTCGGAGGATGTTGCCACCTTAATGCTCCGATACCGGAAAAGGTGTGCGCCCGAAAAATGTATGCATCATGTTTACCCACTCTTCGGCCTCTCCCTACAACTGCACCCAATCACGACACTCCCCAGTATGGAAAAAAAATCCATCGGGCACCTGTGTATTATGCACACTCCAAATATGAACAAATGGCCATATGTGAGAAAATACTGGGTGTTAGTAAAAAAAGACAAATTTAATCGTCACCCTATTTCTATTGGCAACAACAACATCAGTACCATCCACAGATCTGCCACTACCTATTGCATAAACGAAAACCACAACTTTTTCAGGGTCATAATATAACAAATGCTTCTGTCCACCGCTTCGAGAAAATTCTTAAATTCCTTTGCTCTGGATATGCTTTGGTCTCCGCTTCTCCCTCCAGGAATTGCCACAGGAGCTTCTTAAGACGTCCCCAAATCTTGTAACTCATAGGCAATGGAGGTATAACCCAGTGTGTAGTGTGGCCTTTACAAGGACCCCCCAAACAACATCGTCCATATTCGAAATGGCGAATTCCAGATAAATCGAAATAGGGTGAGGGGGGAATGAGAAAAAAATAAGAAACAGTTGCAATCAAGATCCCATATGTCAATTCTATGTTGAGCACAAAAGAAATTACATTACACATTTTCTACATAATAACTATAAAAAAACACCTCTATACACAGTAATAATAATAACGAAACTTTCATGTCACGTGGGTATAGCTCAATTGGTGATCGAAGTGATCTGAGTATTATGTAAACTAGGAGATCCAAAATTTAATATCGTGAGAAGGATAAATTATAGGCCCAAAAATATAATAGTAGTAGTTGAAATCAAATCCATATTAGGACACCCAATTATTAATTCTTCTAATTAAATAATAATAATAATAAAACTTCCCGATAAATTATACACACTCTACTCACTTTATGTTTTCCTTTGCCACATAAACAATTTCCCACAACGAACTCAAATCTACAATTACACTTTCCCACAACGAACTCAAATCTACAATTGAAACTATTCAAATCAAATCCATGCGCTCTTTCTTTTACTCTCTTGGGCTCCACCACCGTCCTTCCTCGTGCGGAGCCGATGACTTGTTCGTGACTTCCACTGCTATGTTTCCCAGAATCTTATTTCGTTCCACCTTCTCCATTCCACACGGTTGGTTGCTTGGACCGGTTGCTGCAACGGCCAACCAGTGGGCGAAAGCAGCGGGCGACCCATCCAGAAGCTTCTTCATAATTTCATTCCCCGATTTTCCTAACCCCGTCAATGCTCACTAGAAGCATAATGAGATTGTTATTGCTCTCAACTTACCTCGAAGGAGAGCTTAGCAGCCAATATCGTGTATGATATAATGATTGGTTTTTTCCTATATATTTGGAATCCTGCATTGCTTTTTTCATTATAATTTACAACATTAATGGCGCTTTCTATTGATATCGAGGATTTGATGGAGGTTTTCAAGGTCTATGATATCAATAATGACGGCTTCGGGTGCTCTGTAATATGTGATTCATGGAGGGGAAAAATCTAGAAAACTGGCAGAAGATGATATGTACATATGATTCAGACTCCAGCGGGCTCTTGGACTTTCTTGAATTCAAGAACATGATGACATGCAAGATCCATGTTATCCTCAGATGTCTTAGTGTCTTCGGCTCCATATTTTGAACCAGGGTTGACTCCACTCTGTGCTCATCTGAATTTGGAAATATTTCTTCTCTATAATGTAAAGTATTTATATCATAATTATTAAAATATAAATATTAAACTGTCTAATTTATGCAGTGGTATTTAAGAGTTAAGAGGTAAAAATAATAAATAGTAAATAATAAAATTTAACCAAAAAACACACATATATATATATAACTTTTTATGGTTAAATAATAAAATAGTTACAAATTTTAATTTTATTTTTTGGTATTTTGTTGGAATTGCATTTTAAATTGTGGAATTTAAACAATCCAAATATCAAAAAGGGGATTTTCCAGAAATTGAATATATATATTTAAAAATTTTAGTTAACATTTAAACTGTTTATTTAAATCTTAATTGAAATATTTTTAAAAAATATATAAAAAGTTATATATTTTTCTTATATTCCAAAGTGAATATAAGAATTTTTTTATTTTTAATTATATTATCTTTCTTCGGTTGATATAAATTATGTTACTTAATTGATACACAAATATTTTATTTATGATAAAAAGTAATAACAAACTATTTTAACCACATATTTCCTTCCTATTGAGTTGTTAGATCAATGATAAATTGATTCTTCATATTGAATTGTTAGATCAATAATAAATTGAGTGAGCACTGAATAAAGAGATTATTTATTTTTTTATAATGGTTTTAATTAAAACTAATTCAATATTAATAATTTTTTTTTTTCTCAGAATATATTTTTTTTCTTTTAAAGAAATATGTTTCAATTCGAAGTTGAGCAGTAACAAAATTAGGCATAGCTTTTATATTGGGTTGTAGAAAGCGTATCAATTCATCTTAATCACGGATCTAGCAAGCTAAGGAATCAAACATTTTGAAGTACAAAAATATTTTTTAGAGTAAAAGACTTGACTCAACAGAAATTTGATCTCTCTCTATGATTTAGAGATTCATGTTTAAAGTGGATCCATATTGGTTATGTATATATTACATTTTTGAATGCATAAATGATTCAATGTCTTGAAAATCCTTTAAACACTTTTATTATTTAGATTACACAACTTAAATTGAATATTTTATTTATGGTAAAATAGTGAGAAATAAATATTTTTGCTACATATTTCCTTCATAATGAGTTAACATATCAAACAATAAAGTGAAAGAACACACTAAACAAATATAAATAATTGACATTTTATAATGATTTTAATTAAAACCAACCAAATACCATTATTCTTTTTTTCTATTATAATTCACATTATTTTTTTTTTTTAAAATATACTATGTCAACTCTAAATTCAACACCAAAACAACCATACTTAATAATAGAATGCCCTTTTTGTTACAACCAAACTTCCCAATACTTTCTTTTTCCTTATATTCACTTATTTATTATAATACTATTTTCCATCCAAAAACTCAAATTCACATTTTAAAATATCATATATATATATATATAACACAATGATCGCGTTAGAATTTGTGAATTACCACATTGTAAAACCACTATTCATTCAAAATTAAATGTGAAAAGTTTTTTCCGAATTCGATTTTTTTTTTTAATATACATTATTACTTTTTATTATTTAAAAAAAAAATTAATGCATTTCAGAATTGTGAAAAACCTAATCTATTTAAAATATTCAATTTCTTTGTTTTCCATAACTAAGCTAAATTTAGACTCAAGCCATGAGTAAGATGTTATAACAATTATTATGCTAAATTTGATTGAGCTCGGACACCATTTATGATATTTTAATTCCCTAAAGTGATGCTTATGTTTAATTTTTCTTCATAAAAATTAAATGGGATAAAAAAACAATTACATCAAATTTTAACTAAATTTCAAACTTAATTCACCAATAATAATAATAATAATACTAAATTTTTTATAATAAAATAATTTGTACTATTGCGCTCATATCAATTAAGTAGTTGAGAAATTAAGATAGACATCAATCCATGAGAAGCATCAAAACACTTACTAAAAAAAAAAAAAAAAAAACTAAATTTCAATTTGTTTTAAATTATATATATATATATATATATATATATATATATATATATATATATATATATATATATATATATATCATTATCATCATCATATATATGGAGATTCCCATCTACTTTACCATGTAAATAAATATACTTATAATACTATGTGTTAATATCATGACTTATTAATACCACATGTCCAATATAATATGTGTTGGTATAACATTTTTTTAATCAATTATTTTGTAATACTTTAATTAAAAAAACATAACTAACTTAGAGATAAATCTTGACTCTTGATCTATAAATATTACTATGAATTAAATCTCAAACATCCACCTAATAATTACTAATAAAATATTAAAATCATGAAAGATATATTTTGAAATAAAAACGTCTATCAACATAATTATGATAATTACGAACACACAATATTAAAATTTTTGAAATAAACATGTCTATCAACATAATTATGATAATTACGAACACACAATATTAAAATTGTGAAAAATATATTTTGAAATAAACATGTCTATCAACATAATTATGATAATTACGAACACACAAAGATCCACGAAGCGCCCATCCCTACGCGGAGTTGCTGACATGTGGGATCCATGAATTGTTTCCTTTAGTCTCTTGGGCTCTACCAACCTTTGTCCTTGTGTGGTGTTCTGGATGGCTTCCATTTGTGTGTTTCCCATAACGAGTAGTCTATAGTGCAACTTTTTGAAAGCTTTTACTGTGTTTTTTCCGGTCTATTTTCTCTAAATTCTGGCAGGAATTTATTGAAAATAGAAGTTTGATGGGTAACATTGCACAATCAAAGTGCCCTAGGGGGTTTTTTAGGGTGTTGAATCCATATATACAGTCAAAAAACCAATTTAAATAACATAAATCAAGATTTTAGTGCACAACCCATCCAAAATCTTATTCATAATTTCGTTATCCCAATTTTCCTAATGTATTCCATGGTCACTAAAAGAAGAATGAGATTGTTATTTGTCCCAAGTTACCTCGAAGAAGTTACCTCAAAGGAGAGCCCAGTAGTCAATATCGCCTATGAAATAATGATTATTTTTCTCCTATATATTTGCAAACCTTCATTGCACTTTTCATTAGTTCTCACAATAGTTGGTCCTAATATGTACCACACTAATGATGCTTTCTATTGATATCGATGAACTTCGCAGAGTGTATGAAACTGTCCATGAAAATTGCGGCAACAAGCTAACTATAAATGAGATGAATCACCCCCTGAATAATATCAGAATCGATATATTAGAAGACTTAAAATTTCTGGTTGAACCAATGTTTGAGAGCAAAAACGGTAGCTTAACATTTGATGAATTTATTGGGATCTGTCAGTTTCTTCCTTGGCGATACCAGATCAGAAGATCAATTGGGCATTGGGGATGGCTATGAGGATATTGTTAAAATATCTAATTAATTTTAATAAGAAGAGTTTAGAGTTTGTTATATTTAGAGAGTTATTTAACTGAGTGTTGAGTCAAGTTGAGTTATGTGATAGATGAATTTGGTGAGTAGTTTGCATGTCAAACTATATTAAGCGAGTAGCTAGTCAAAAAGGTTTAAATACCTTTCATTGGGTTCATTGTAATTGAATCAATTTTGTCTAATCAATAAAAAACTCACAACTCATGTGTTGTGTGTGTGAATTATTTATGTTATTTTGTATCTTATATCCTTTGACTTCCCAACAAGTTGGAATCGGAGGTGAAGAAGGATCAGAAGATCTGTGGAACCTGTAGAAAGCCAGTGAGAAAAGGGCCAAGAAAAAAAGGCCGAAAAATTTTCTTTTGTAAAATCATGAGATGTTAAGAAGTGTGCATGTCTGCACTTCTTTAGTATAAAAATTGCGCAAATTATTGATTTCCGGGGTGCGCAACCGGTGAAATATTAAAAGGCATATAGTACATGTACGTTTTGCTCCAAAGATAATACTTTCGAGTTTACTGCGTTGTTTATTGACTGTCGGAGGTGCGCAAGCCATGAAATTTTAAAAGGCGTATGGTGCATGTACATTTCCCTCCAAAGGTAATTCTTCCCAAGTTTGACACCCTTTTTATTAAAGGTTAGTTATAACCTTTATTTAAAAGGGTTTTTGAAAGTCACGTGGGTCATTCACTTTTTAACGCCACTTTAAAAGGGGATTTTACAAAATGGAATATATATATATATATATATATATAAACTTTGCAAAGCTCTTTTCAATAAAAAAAATTCTTTCCATATAACCATATATATATATGGTTATATGGAAAGAATTTTTTTTATTGAAAAGAGCTTTGCAAAGTTTATAGAAGGATAAATTTTGGGTTTTATAAGATAATATTTTTTTGAAGAAAGATGGCAAGAACAGGGTTTCTGCCACAATTTCCTCTTTCTACGGGGAAGGATTATGATGTGTGGGCCATTAAGATGGAGATCACGTTGAAAGGGCATGATGTTTGGGATCATGTCAAGTTTGGGTTTTAAGAACCTTAAAGTGAAGCAGAAGAACCAGTTCTCACTAATGCAGAGAGGGAACAATGGAAGAAAGAAAAAAGGAAGAATGCACAAGCATTGCAACTTATCCAGCAGGGAGTGGATCGAGGAGTGTTCTAGAAGATTATGAGTACGTATTTAGAAAAGATAGCATGGGAAACTTTGGCGACAAGATATAAAGGTATGGCCAAAGTCAATATTGTTAAATTCTAGAATACTAAGAGAGATTTTGAAATTCTGCAGATGAAGGAAACATACGACATCGATTATTTCATGAATCGGGTCATGTCTATTGTAAATCAGTTAAAAATTTATGGTGAAGATATTAAAGATTAAACAATGGTTGATAAGGTCCTTAGATCTTTGTCTACCAAATTTAACGTTGTGGTAGCATCCATAGAAGCAACCAACGATTTGGAAACACTAATAGTTGATGATTTGATGGGATCACTTCTATCACTTGAGGAAAGAATAGACAGAAATGAGGATTCCACTCTAGAAACTACTTTCAAGAGACAGAGGCCGAGGCAGAAGTAGATCGAGAGGCAGAGGACGAGGTGGAGGACATGATGGTCAAAGAGATGGTCGAGAAGAACATGAACATGAAAGTGGATGCAGTAGCAGAAGATTCAACAATAATCCAAGAATTAACAAATAAAAGGTGAGATGTTATTATTGCAATAAATTTGGTCCCTATGCTCATGATTGCAGGAAGAAATAGTTGATCAAAGAAACTTGAGAGCTAATGTTAGTACAGATAATACTAACTCAATGTTTCTAGCTTGCCATAACATGCATGAACCTTCAGATAATGTGTGGATATTAGACAATGGTTGCAGTAACCACATGACATGAAAAAAGAATTTGGTTGCAAATTTGGATAAATATGTGAAGACATAGGTAGATTTGGGGAATGAAAAAATTGTGGATGTAGATGGAAAAGGAGTGGTCAACATTCTGACCACGTAGGGTGAGCCAAAGACAATCTTAGAGGTATATTATGTCCTTGGTCTCAAACATAATTTGATAAGTGTTCGTCAATTGACGCAGAAGTGATACATAGTTACCTTTCAAGGACAAGAGTGTGTTATTTATGAGAAGCCCCCAAGAAAGCAGTTGATAGCAAAGGTGCAGATGATGAGGAATAGTCTCTTTCCTATAATTATGAATTACATTGATCACATCAGTTCTTTTATGGCTGCATGTTCTAATGATTATTGGTTATGACACTTTTGGTTTGGACACTTGTACATTTTGTTTAAGATTGTTGCAACAGAAAAAATGGTTATAGGATTACCTCCCATCAAAGAACCTGCTATTACTTGTGAGTGTTACATCTTGGGAAAGCAAAACCATGAAATTTTTCCAAAGGGAGTTGCATAGAAAGTAAGACAACCTCTTGAGTTGGTGCATATAGACTTGTGTGGACCTATGAGGACACAATCGATTGGTGGAAGTTGTTACTTCCTCACTTTCATTGATGATTATAGCAGAAAGAGTTGGGTTTATTTCTTGAAGCAGAGGTCTGAAACTTTTGCAAAGTTGAAAGAATTCAAAGCCGTAGCAGAGAACCAAAGTGATTGACAGTTCAAGGTATTGAGGTCAGATCATGGTGGAGAATATGATTCAAAGGCATTTCATGATTATTGCAAGAAAAATGGAATCAGAAGAAAATTTACAACCAGATACGCATCGTAAAAAAAGGGTGTAGCAGAGAGAAAGAACAAAACCATTATGAATATGAAAAGGAGCATGTTGAAAGGAAGAAAATTGTGTAATGAGTATTGGGCAGAAGTAGTTGCATGCGTTGTTTATTTCATAAACATATCTCCTACAAAGACTGTGATGAAAAAATTACCAGAAGAATAATGGTCAGGTATGTCTTGTAGTGTATCTCATCTCATATTTTTTGGATGTGTAGCTTATGCACATGTGCATAAATAACTAAGAGGAAAATTGGATGATAAAAGTGAAAAATGCATATTTACTAGTTATAATGAGCAATCAAAAGATTACAAACTGTATAACCTTGTCATTAAGAAGACCATAATCAATAGAGATGTTGTGTTCAAAGAACAAGAGTCATGGAATGGGACTGTAGAAAAAGTAGTTTATGCACAAGCACCACTGATGTAAGAAGATGATATAGAAGAGAAGGAGCAACAAGAATCACAAGAGCGGTGACCAACAAAGACTCCAAGATTTTTTGAGTGGCATGGATCTTCAAGAAGTTAAATAGACCATAATTCTCCCAACATCCAATTAGGTGATGAATCAAGCAATAGTAAGATAAAGATGAGAAGTCTGAAGGATATTTATGATGATTTGAATGTTAGTTAAAAATTTTCATTGTTTCCATTCCAACCTTATTTGTTTGAATAAGCAATCAGAGATGAAAATTGGGTGCAAGCTATGGATGAAGAAATTGAAGCTATTGAAAAGAATGATAAATGGGATTTGGTTAATTTTCTAAAGGATAAAAGCCTCATTGGTGTGAAGTTGGTGTAGAAGACAAATTTGAACGATAAAGGTGAAATTGACAAATTTAAACCAAGACTTGTGGCAAAAGGATTCTCCCAACAACCGAGAGTACATTTTGGAGAAAAGTTTGCTCCAGTAGCTAGATTAGATACTGTAAGAGAAGTTATAACCAAAACAACTCAAAAAAAATGGAAATTATATCAAATGGATGTGAAATCAAACTTATTGAATGGAATTCTAAAAGAAGAAATTTGTGTGCAGCAACCACCATGTTATGAAGTTGAAAGAAAAGAAGATAAATTTTACAGGTTGAAGAAAGCACTCTATGGACTGAAGCAAGCACCTAGAATCGGAAACTACATGATTAAGAATAGATTTTGAATAAATAGCATTGAGCTTGCCTTATACACAAAGGTAAATGAGCATGGACAGATTTTGATTGTTTTCTTATATGTTTGTGGCATTATTTTTACATGTGATATCGAGTTAGATGAATTTAAAGCGACCATGATGAAATAATTTGAGATGATATATCTTGGTCTCATGAAATATTTCTTGGCATAGAAGTTGAGAAATATGAAAAAGGAACCTTTATCTGTCAAAATAAATATCCTACAGATTTGATGAAAATATTCAGGATGGAAAATTGCAAACATGTCCCTGCACTAGTTGCTACAGGAACAAAGTTAAGAAAGGATGATGAAGGATCAGATGTAAATCCAACTCTATTCAAAATATTGGTTGGCAGCCTCAAGTATCTCACAGCTACAAGACCAAATATCATGCAAGGAGTGAGTTTTATTTCTAGATTTATGGAGACTCCAAAAGACAAACATTGGAGTGCGGGAAAAATAATTCTGAGACACATAGCATGAACTAGAGATTGTGGCACAATGTATGCAAGCACATAAAAGAAAGATTTGATTAGATTTAAAAATAGTGATTTTGCAGGTAGTTCGGATGATAGGAAGAGCACTTCTAGTTATGTGTTCTATCTTGGTTCAGGTGTGATTTCATGGGCATTTGAGAAGCAACATATCGTGACACTTTCATCAATAGAAGCAGAAAATGTAGCAGCAACATCAGTATTATGTCAAGTCGTGTGGTTAAGAAGAGTATTGGATGGACTCAAGAAGCAAAAAAAAGGATCAACAACAATATATTGTGACAACGACTCAACGATTGCACTACCCAAGAATAGTGTTTTTCATCAAAAGGGCGAGCATATTGATACTAGATATCTTTTTAATAGAGAAATTGTGAGCAATGGGGAAGTTCACTTGAAGCCTTGTATATATAGTGATCAACTGGATGATATATTTACCAAGTCGTTAGCAAAAGATGTGTTTGAGTTTCAAAAAATAAACTTGGGTGTTGTAAGCCTAGCTTAGACATAAACAAGCATTCATGTTTGAGTTGTCATGAGTCATGTTTTAGTTTAGCGGTCGTAATTAAGGGGGAGTGTTAAAATAGTTAATTAACTCTCACATGAAGAGTTTGCTATATTTAGAGAGTCGGTTCACTGAGCATTGAGTCAAGTCAAGTTATGTGATAGATGAATTTGGTGAGTAGTTTTCATTTCAAGCTATATTAGTTAAGTCGCTAGTCGAAAAGGTTTAAATACCCTTCACTGGATTCATTGTAATTGAATCAAGTTTGTGTGATCAATAGAAGAGATGCAACTCTTGTGTTTTGTGTGTGAATTATTTGTGTTATTTTTTGTCTTATATCCTCTTCCTTTCCATAGATATGATGGAGGCTTTCAACATCTATGATATGAGTAAGGACTGGTTTATCTCTTACAGATCTTCAACGGGTACTCTGTAATCTGGGATACATGGAGGGGAAAGTCTAGAAAACTACCAGAAGCTGATATGTACATATGATTCAAACGCCAATGGGCTATTGGAATTTCCTGAATTTAAGAACATGATGACCTGTAAGATCCATGTTGATCCTCAGAAGTCTTAGAGTCTTTGGCTCCATATTGTGAACCAGGGTTAACTCTACTCTTTTCGCATCTAAATTTGAAATGTTAGATACTCAAGCATCTTGGATAACATATCAGGTATCATTTATGTATCTAGAAAAAACCTCATCACCCTAACCACTTGGCTCAAATGTATTCTTTCATTCTTTTATGTTTTTCTCTTGGATTTTTCAATTTGCAATTTCATAAAGATTTTTAAGGTGTAATCTATTCCAATGAATTTACCCTTTAGCTTGGCAGGCATCTTGTCCCATGATCTAATTTTGTTAGTTTTATTTATTCTTTTATCCAATTTCAAATTGTACGATCACATATATGCATTCTCTTTTAGCTTGGTGCATGCATGCTTCACTCTCTTCGGGTTTCTAATTAGTTTAAATTAAATAAAAGAATTATATCTCGGTGCATGCATGTTTCACTCTCTTGGGTTTTGTAATAAGTTTAAATCAAATAATTTATTTATCTCCCTAATCCACTGAATGAGTTATTCTAGGTTTATGCTCCATAATTATGTAGTGATTTCTAACTTTAGTCTAACTCTCATTTATACCAAAGACCTTATAAGCCTCTCCTCTAGAGCTTCAATTTTTTCAACTTCTTGTGGACATTCAACATCCTAGCCATCATCACTCACATTATGAATATTTTTTTGCAGATCATTCTCTTTGAGTTACTTCCTATGAATTCATCCTCATTAACTGATCCAGGTGGCTCCAAACACCCTCAGGAGACCAAGAGGACTCAGAAAAGGTCAAAATTCAAAGTGGTCATATGACTCTCAAAATAGGTTCTGATTGAAGTACTCGTCGCCCTGATTCCAATGGTGTGAATGGATCTCCAATCTGAGCCCGTATGGAGAAGTTAGAGCGAGTCAAATTTTTGGTCAAAGTTAGGCAGTGGGCCAGGTTTAAGTGTCCCACAAATTCACCGTCAGCCGATAGGGAACTTAGCTCACGAAACGGAGAAAAATTGTGGCCTCTTTAAAAATCCCAATAACCCTTATTTTCGTTAAAACTAAAAACGATCAATTGGTTTTTAAAATAACAAAAAAATATAAAAAATAGGGGTGGTGGGATGCCACCCCTGCATGGGTCCACGTTACATTAAACAAGTTTTTGGGGGGTAGGCTGTCAACCCCGCCACCCCGAAACTGTTACCATTATGTGTGCATATATAAACGGTGTGGTTGGGTCGGGCCGCGTGGAGCAGACTCGCCCATCGCCCACACATTGGGTTAAAACTACATCATATTGCAACTACCTAGAGGCAGTACAACGGGACCGGCAGGGGTCAAACCCGCCCGACCCACATGGTCAGCCCTTGAGCGGGTGGTCCCAATTTCTCCATGAGAATAGATTAATATTTATTGTCCAACTATTATTAAGGGATAATAATAGTCGACAAGCATATATAAATAGTCATGTGACCTATAAGTAGAACTCGCACATACATCTAAAAATAGAACATCATCTATAAATATAATTTGATCACCATCTATAAATAGATATCATCTATAAATATAATTTTCTCATCCGTTCTAAAAATAGACTTCCACCTAAAAATAACCTGATTAGGTAGGTGCTTAATTTTCACTAGGATCATCATCTTGTTGGATCTCAACATTCCCTCTCAACAAGAAAGGGATTATCCTTCACCCCGATCCTGTCTTTATGGTATTCAAATTTTCTCTTGGTGAGCACCTTCGTCAGAATATTTGCATCCTGATCCTCCATAGGAATGTACTGAAGCAACATGATCTTCCGCTTCACACAATCTTTGATATGATGATACCAGATATATATATGCTTAGATCTATCATGAAACACATGATTAATCGAGAGTTTAATGCAACTCTGATTATCACAATGAATCACTGTAGGATCTAAATGAGAACCAAAAAAACCAATCAGGATCTTTCTCATCTATATAACCTCACATGTAGCTTGACTTGCTACCATGTATTCTGCTTCCGCTGAACTGAGTGCCATGAATCTTTGTTTCCTGCTGTACCAAGAAACAACTATAGATCGGATACTGAAGACCCCTCCTGATGTGCTCTTTTTGTTCGTTGGGCTGCCCACCCAATCTGCATCCATGAAGCCATGTAACTTCACCTCATCCGTCTGTCTGTACCAGAAGCCATACTCAGATGTGCCCCTTAGGTATCTCAGGACATGCTTGCCTGCCTTCAAAATAGCTTGGTAGGCTTAACCATCGCTTGAATAAGTTGGTTCACCGCATAGCATACCTTGTAGATCCATATTCAACCTACCACTGATTTATCAACAGTCCTTGGAAAAATTTCCCAAGCACTATTTCTGACAATGGAGTCATACTCCACCATTGCATCTACCCATGTGGGCTCCTGCACTGCTTCCTAAAAGGAAGATGGCTCAGTCACAATACATTTTCTAATGAGATCCATATATGCAGTGAATCGGTCAGGAGACTGTCTTTGTCTACGCCGTGAAGTAGGGACTCCTACATTCTGTGCAACATCAAGTCTCAGCCTCTCAACTTCTGTGGTACACCTTCTACCACTTCTGATGTTTGGCTCTGCATGAGTGGACTCCTCCACTCCATGAACCTCCTCTTGTGGCTGATCCACATCTAGAGACTCATCTGTGGGAACCAACAGTTCCTCCTCCACATGTAAGTCTAACTCCCTCTCAAGAGAAAATCGTATTGATTTCCCCTCATCGAATTTTATATCCTGTCGCATAACAGTCATCTTAATGTTAGGAAAATACACACGATAATTATGGGGTGTTTCCTTGTACCCCACAAATATCCTAACTTTAGCAATCGGCTCCAGCTTCTTCCTGGCGTTATTTGTCACATGCACATAAATGGATGAGCCAAAAAACCTAAAGTGAAAAACATCCGGTTTCTTACCATAGAAAGCTTCTTCAAGTGTACTCATGCCAAGTACTCTATGAGGACAATGGTTTTGCACATAAACCGCAGTGTTGCATGCTTCCACCCACAAATGCATTGGTAGGCCTTGATCATGCAGCATTGCTTGTGCCATACCCACGATCGTTTTGTTCTTCCTCTCCGCGACCCCATTTTGTTGCGGGTTATGAGGTGCTATGAGTTCTCTTCAAATTCCTTCTTTGCTGCAGAAGTCTTTGAATTCGTTAGAGATGTATTATCCACCATTATCGCTCCTTAGAGCCTTCACTTGCTTCCTCGACTCTTTCTCCACCAATGCCTTAAACTCACAGAAATTTGAGAATGTTTTATCCTTCTTCTGCATGAAGAAGATCCAACATTTACAAGAAAAGTCATTAAAAAAAATAACATAATACCTGTGTTTTGCTGTTGAAGCAATCGAGAATGGTCCACACACGTCTGTGTGAAATCTCTCCAGGATCACTGAAGCACTGTTCTCCTTTCATGAAAGGTGGACTTTACATACTTCCCCATGGTGAAACCCTTGCACAGATCTAACTGAGCAAGTGTTCCCATTGGAAGTCCAGTAGATATTTGCTACATGAATTTCAAGGCTCCATGATGAAGATGGCCCAATCGCCTATGCCATAATTCGCCCTCATCTCGACTCACCATTTTTTCTGCCTTGCCCATCATGGCAGCGCAACCATCTACCTCCATCTTATAGAGATTCTTAACTCGAATCCCTATCCTCTTGGCTTGACCCATTGTTTTATGTCGCTGGAAAGCTTTTCCATCGCCGAAAATGACGTTACAACCTTTGTTCTCCAACATTGCAACTGAGAGCAAGTTTTTATTTAGACCTGGAACATGCATTACATATTTCAATTGAAATGGTTTACCTGAATCCCTCTCAAAGGTAATGGTACTAATGTCAGTTGCACTGTATCATCCATCGTCGCCCATCTCTATATGCATTTGGAGATCTTTCTCCTCCAAGCCACTGAAAAGCTCCTTATCTCCCGTCATGTGGAAGGAAGCACCACTATCAAGATATCACACTGATCCCAATGCACTTGACACCATGCATGCGATCAAAGAGAAATAAATTTCAAATTTCAAGGCAAGGGCCTCACCAGCTGCAACTTCGGCAACCTTCTTGTTCTTCTTCTTCTATGGGCAGTTAGTGGCGAGATGCCCATGTTCGTGACAATGAAAACACTTCACCTTGGACAAATCTAGCTTCTTGCCTTTAGACTCGGATTTTGAATGGAATTTCTTCCCCTTCTATTTCCTTGCCTTGGTAGCCAAAACACAATCCTCTTCATCATCATGCTTTGATGAAGAGCCATTTCTAGTGTTCCTCCTGAACTCCTCATGCACTAGATCTGACCACAGTCGTTCCCAATCCGACAGTTTTTTCTGTCCGTTGACAGAGTTTTCATAACTGTGCCAACTCTTAGGAAGTCCCAAGTGATCCAAGCTCACCAAATCATCATCGACAACAGTGATTCCAACACTCCCTAGTTCATCCCGACATTGGACAAACTTTGTGAGATACTTTGGAATATTGTCGCCCTTTTCCATCTTGATATTTATGAGTTTATCCTTCAGCGCCAATTTCCTATGGTCACTGATGCTTTGGAAAAGATCCGTCAAAGCCTTCCACATAGCATATGGTGTGGCTTTTCCATGAAGGATTGAGACAATGTGGTGTCTTAGAACTTACAATAGAATCCTTCTCACCTTCACCACTTTATTTTGCCACGCATCAAGTAATGCAACATCCGTCGAAGTGGGCTCAGGAAAATCACTGTCGATGAATTCCTTCAAGCCATTATATTCAAGCACTGTCTCCATCCTGTCCTTCCAGGAAATGTAGTTTGAGCTTCCCTCGAGTGCATACTCTAGTCACAAGCCATTGAAATCCATTTTGATGTTTACTTAACTGTCGCACTAAGAAATTCTTGCAGCAAATTCAAAATGTTTCCATCAACAAAATCAACTCCTGCTTCAAACTTGCAATCTTCTGTGCTCTGATACCATGTAGAAATTTTAATACAATTATGTATTTCCTGGATTCTCCTGATCTAACAATTATATGCCACTGTTAAATATAGAATTGCTTCTACAAAAATTCTTGCCGAAATTTAAAACACGATCGCCAATTGAAAACACATGAAGAAAGATCAATCACACATACCACGTATTTTTTACCGGGAAATAATAAAGCTAAAAACCCCACTATCATATATTATGTATATATCATGGATCATGAAACAATATCATACAAAACTCTAATCCAAGATCTCTCAGTACAATATATAATCGTCTCACACTGTCTTGCAGAAATTGGCAAATGCCTTAGCCAAATTTTTGCATCACAACAACCTGCCTCCACTCCGCAATCCAAGATGATTACAAAGACCAATTTGATGCAATCATGCCCTCCTTGACTGTGCAATCCTCACGAGAAGATCCAATGTGTGTTTGGCTTGCAAGAGTGCAATCCAATATAGTACAACTGATAGTCAATTGTTCCTTTCACCTACCTCTCAACTGGGTCTCCACTAAATCTGACATGCATGTAGTTAACAGTAGTAAATCTTCAGTTGCATGCGAGATCACTACATGTGGATTAATTTAGTATTTTACTCACTGATCTCTCACTAGTGTATCTTCAGTTACAACTAGCACAACTGAGTTTAACTCACTTAACTGAGTTAAACTAATTTACAACTCACATAAATACACATCCAACTCTGTTACAACTTCGAATCACTTAGTTACAACTAAGTTCACTTGCATGTCCCACCAACCAACCTTTTAACTCGAAATTCCTTCAGCTAACTGGTTTTCCACTTCAGTTAACTGATTGCAAGTTCTCCATGAGAATATATTAATATTTATTGTCCAACTACTATTAAGGAATAATAATAGTTGACATGCATCTATAAATAAACATGCGATCTATAAATATAACTCGTACATACATCTAAAAATAGAACATCATTTATAAATAGAATTTTCTCACCATCTATAAATAGACATCATCTGTAAATAGAAGTTGCTCATCCGTTCTAAGAATAGATTTCCACCTAAAAATAGCCTGAGGCTCCA
This sequence comes from Pinus albicaulis, assembly GCA_034641835.2. Lineage (NCBI taxonomy): Eukaryota > Viridiplantae > Streptophyta > Pinopsida > Pinales > Pinaceae > Pinus > Pinus albicaulis. The sequence continues at coordinate 1,409,942,782 of CM076584.1, read as the reverse complement.
TCCTAGTGTAGGTGCTTAATTTTCACTAGGATTATCATCTTGTTGAATCTCAATAGAATTTAGCACCTTGGCTCTGATACCATGTTGAAAATTTTGGAGGGCTGATGATTAATTCAAATTCTCTTCTTGATAATTACTTGTGAACTTAATTGAGTTACTTATGTCTTCTCTTGCTTAGCTTTGTTAGTCTTTCATCAAGTCAATTACCAAAATACAAAAGGCACAAATTCAGGCTCTTTGAGCCAGGGCAAAACCTCTCCCCCTTGGAGAGGAAAACTAGGGAGAAATTCTTCCTATAGATCTTCAAATGTTAAATACCATGACCAAAACTCAGACCCTTGACCTATGAATGCCTCCAAGACCTTGACACTTCTTTTAAGTCTTCCTCCAATGCTGATCTTCCTTTTCTTCACCAATGTGTACTGACCTCCATTAGCATTAGAGAAATATGCCTCTAAGTTTATCTTGAGATCCTCCTTATCATTTTTTGCATGCACATCAACTTTTCAGAATGTAGACCTTCTGAATTTATACCACAGATGGATCACATATGTATCTCCATAAAGCTATCACAGATTCAATCCTGAACTTCGCACTTCCTTAACCTGTGAAATTCAACATCTTCTTCACTTCTGTGATCTGCATTTGATCATTTCTTAAATCCGTATTTCATCCTGTTGAAGTCCACACTTTATCACTACACTTTTCACTTCCTGAAATACACACTTTTGACTGTACTTTTTACTGTATGAAATATGCACTTTAAACCTTGAACAAGTCCTCTGAAATCCGTATATATTACTCCTAGAAATACGCATTTTATTGCTTCAGAAATCTGCATTTTCAACTCCTGAAATCCACATTTATAACTCAGAGCAGTCCACAATTTTGTTCTTTTCTGCGCAGCTTAGGTGGGTATAAATAGTTGTTCCAACCTGTATTTGAGCTGACCTTACAGCTAGCTAGTAAGCTAACTTTTTCAATATGCATTAGGCCGAATTGAAGTTTAATAATTCCAGCGTTGTGGGTTATCTTCCAATGAGGTTTGAGGGTCGATTAAATCATTCTTTCACGGTTTCTTTGGCAAGGTCTTGGAGCATTTCTTTAGACTAGATCCTTCATATATATGACACTTAATTACATTTATACCTAGAAAAAGAAGAAACCAATCAACTGATCTACAAATTACGGAAATCAATTACAATTATTTGTCCCTTTGTCTTTAGCACCTTAGCACATAGATTCAACTGATCTACAAATTGCAGAAATCAATTACAATCACATAATCACATGAACAAGAAAGAGAAATAATTTCAATCGCACAACACAAAGATGTATATGGGGAAATCCTCAACTAAAAACCCTGCTATATGTATATTGCATTAAGTCAAGAATATGAAACAAAACAATGCTTCTCTCAGGCTTGAGAGCTGTCTACACTATCTTTGATTGTCTCACTCTGATCTTGGCAAGTTTGGTCCAATACTTAACTAATTCCTTGCACCTCACTGACGAGTCTGGCTTACGCAATCCTGAGCGAACTGAGGCCCTAGTAAATAGGAAATTCCCATTAATTGATTTTGCAATACATCCAAGGCGTCCTGATGATCTCATGCATGACCTATACAATTTTCTAATTATAAAACTCATAGTTTACTTCCCTTTAACTCCAATCTCATTTGGGCCTTCCTTAGAATTGACATGCAACAACTATTTATAATGAATTATGAGTTATCTGATTGATCACTGCAAGTGAATTAAATCAAATTTAATTCAGTGGATCTCTTACTAGCTCATCCATTAGTTAGAATTAGTTAAACTGATTTTAACTCAAATAAACTATGTTAACTAATTAAAATTTAAAATAAACTCAACCAGAGCTTCTAAAATGTAGGAGGCACTCTACAAGCCTCTAGTTTTACCCTCAACTCGAGTTTACTCAGCTAACTAAGCCTTTATGACTTAATTAACTCGTATAAGATCTCATATGATGTAGAATTACAATTTACTTCTAATTTAATTAAGAGAAAATTAAATTAGAATCTCTTTTGATGTCATTTTCAATACTTTTTGTTGCAAATTTCAACAATATTGGTAGTGATCATAACCAACAACCCCATGTGGTGGTGAGTACAAGATTGACCCAATTGTCAATTCCTATGGTTACCAAAAACAATTTTAAGCCATAAACAATTTTCCAAAAACCTATTATATGTATCTCAAGAGGATCAAATCCAAAAAATAAAATTGGTAAATTATTACATTGCAAAAACATCATCAATTGAAGCTTTAATTGTCTTTGAGGACTCAAAAGTTATTGTTGATTGAGCTATGTTATTATCTTCTCTAAATTCTCATTCTCTAATATATTGGATGAATAGGACAAAGGAATTGATCACAACTTTCAAGGGAATTACTATTCAACATATTTACAAAGATGGAAACATGGAAGAGAGAGGCATTGAACTAAAATAAGGTATTCTCTTTTTTGATGAATTCAAAGAGGGATCACTAGCCAGAAGTGGGAGAGTTATTGTTTACAATACATAAGTTATATTGGATCCATGAGATTTGTTAGGTGTTAATATGTTTTTTTATTAAGTCTACACTTTCAACATAATCACATAAGTTTTAGTATAGTTTGAAGTATAATACATATTTTGAATAATATTTCACTATTAGATCTAAGACTTTTGTGATCCATAAAATAGATAAATGTCTTTCAAATTAATCACATCATTAAGATTTGGTCGAAGTTTAGAACCAACTAATGTGGTTCATTCTCACGAGGTTTCGAACCAAATTCATTTGGAAAACAATAGAAATTTAAAAAATTTATAAATTAGTTTGGAAAACAATGAAAATTTTAGTAAAATTATAATCAAATTTTGTAGAAATTTTTGAAAATCTAAGTTATAGTTATCAAATTTCAGAAATTTTGGATGTCTAGAAATTAGTTATAGTGCTGAATTCATTTCCACCATAAAAACATTCCAATACTCCAATATTCTTATTAAAAAAGAAAAAAGAAAAAAGAAAAAATCTACCATGTAAACGAATTTAAACGAATTATGGTATCCGCAAACAACTCCTTTCCTTTTTCTTCTCTTGGGCTCCACCAGCGGCCATCCTTGTGCTGTGCGTGACTTCCATTGCTGTGTTTTCCAGAATCTTCTTCGGTCTCACCCTCTGCATTCCACACGGTTAATGGGTAGACCGTCAGAACCCAACATCTGTTTCTCCGACGGCCCGCGAACTGCCAAGAAGCTTCGTCATAATTTCCAGAAGGTTCTTCATAATTTCATTCCCCATTTTTCCTAACGCTGTCAATGGTCGCAACATCTGTTTCTCCAACCTTTTGAACTGTAGGCTTCGTCATAATTTCCAGAAGGTTCTTCATAATTTCATTCCCCATTTTTCCTAACGCTGTCAATGGTCACCACAGATGGAATGAGATTGTTATTGCTCCTGAGGTTACCTCAAAAGAGAGCTAGGAGACGATATAGCCTAATGAAATAATGATGAGTTTTTTCCTTTATATTTGGAAACCTGCATAGCATTTTTCATTACTTCTCGCAATACCTGCATCGAATAATTTACAGCACTAATGGCGCTTTGTATTGATATCCATGAACTTCGCAGAGTGTATGAAACGATCGATGAAAATTGCGACGGCAGGGTGACTGTAAATGAGATTAATCTCTCCCTGAATCGGATCGGTATCGATATTTCAGAAAAAGACTTGAAATTTCTGGTTTCACCAATGTCCGAGAGCGCAGAGGGTAGCTTAACATTTGATGAATTTGTTGAGCTGTGTCAGTTTCTTCTGGGGGATAGGAGATCAGAAGATGAAATGGGCAATGGGGATCGGTGTGAGGATTTTATGGAGGCTTTCAAGGTCTATGATATCAATAATGACGGCTTCATATCCTCCAATGAGCTTCAGCGGGTGCTCTGTAATCTGGGATTCATGGAGGGAGAAAATCTAGAAAACTGCCAGAAGATGATATGTACATATGATTCAGACTCCAACGGGCTCTTGGACTTTCTAGAATTCAAGAATATGATGACATGTAAGATCCCTGATTCAGACTCCAACGGGCTCTTGGACTTTCTAGAATTCAAGAATATGATGACATGTAAGATCCCTGTTGAGACCTAGAGGACTTCGAGTCTTCGGCTCCATATTTTGAACCAGGGTTGACTCCACTTTGTGCTCATCTGAATTTGGAAATGTTTCTTTTCATTGATGTAAAGTATTTATATCAGAATTAAAGTAAAATATTGTTATTTATATATAAAGTTAAATAATAAAGTAGTTACAATTTTTACATTTTGCAATTATTTAAGTAAACAAAACTGCATTATAAGTTGTGGAATCTAAACCATACAATCAAAGTATCAGAAAGGGGATTTTTAAGAAATTGAACCCATTTATATATAAAATGATTTTTAAGAAATTGAATCTTTTAAGAAATTGAGCTTATTTATATAAAAAATGATTTTTAAGAAATTGAATCTATTTATATAAAATTTATATTGGAAAATTTTACTTAATATTTATATTTAAACTATTTATTTAAATCTTAATTGAAATGTTTTTTAAAAATATATAAGAATTATATATTTTTTTCAATATTCTCAATTCTAAAGTAAAAATGTATTTTTAATTATGTTATTTTTCTTAAATTGATATAAATTATGTTACTTGATTGTTATGCAAATATTTTACTTATGACAAAAAAGTAATAATAAACTATTTTAATCATATATTTCTTTCATATTGAGTTGTAAAATCAATAATAAATTGAGTGAGCACACAATAAAGAGATTATTGATTTTTTATAATGGTTTTAATTAAAACTAATCCAATATTAACATTCATTTTTTTTTATTTTTATTATAGCTAACATTGCTTTTTTCTATTTCAGCCAACATTGTTTTTAAAAAAAAATAATTTATTTTCATTTTAAAAGAGATATGTTTCAACTAGAAGTTGAGGAGTGACATAATTTCCCATAGCTTGCATTGTTTTTTTTAAAGAATATTTTATTTTCATTTTAAAAGAGATATGTTTCAACTAGAAGTTGAGCAGTTGTAGAAAGTGTCTCTGAGCTCAATAATGATAACTTGTATAGATCCATCTTAATCATGGATCTAGCAAGCTAAGACATCAAACATTTTGAAATACAAATATCTTTTTTAGAGTAAAAAACTTGACTCCAGAGAAATTTGATCCCTCTCTATGCTTTATAGATTCATATTTAAGGTGGATCCATATTGATTGTGTATGTATTGTAAATAATTCAATGTTTTGAAAACCCTTTGAACATTTCTATTGTTTAGATCACACAACTTACACTTGTAATTGATCCCTCTCTATGCTTTATAGATTCATATTTAAGGTGGATCCATATTGATTGTGTATGTATTGTAAATAATTCAATGTTTTGAAAACCCTTTGAACATTTCTATTGTTTAGATCACACAACTTACACTTGTAATTACAATTCTCATAAAATATTTGAAAAAGAGAAAAATGTAAAACATTGTGACTACCTAATTATTTAACATTATTGTAACATACACCATTAACTTCACAGGGAAATGTAAGGAGTTAAATTTTTTTATACAAGTTACTCATCATTACATAGAATGTTTAACAGTTCGCAGTGTAATTTTATAAATAAGAATAGTAAACTCCTTAACCCTTAACAACCTCCATTACAATATATTAACTTAATACTATATGATGTAACCATCCATTCATCTCATTACTCATATAGTCATCACATAATTGCCATCATGAACATCATAACAAGAAAGAAATCAACCTCATCATCTGGACACAATAATCAATCACACCATTGAACACCAATATACCCTGGAAACCCCGTAGGGTGAAAACCAACAAACGTTTAATTTTATTATTAAACGCTCGTGAGGGTGTTCAGCCCATCACTCAATGGCTTATAAGGGAGACCATCCCTTAACCATCGTTTATATAATCTTACAAGGAAATATGCAAATATCTAACTTAAAACCATTACAATAAACATGATACCATTTACCCTCTGGTCTTCATATCTTCACATCTTGGTGGCATGGATGTACCTACAATGGACCATCGTACATTGGACCTTCCTGCAACTCGCACTCATCTACGAACATTAATCATTTACCTGCCACCATGACAAGCATAATTTTCCTTTGTACATGACAAGCATAATATTCCTTTGTACATGTCACCATCATTCCCTGCTATGATTCCTTCAACATAAAATGATGTCAAGATTCATAAAGTATTAATCAATGTGTAATCATGACAAACAAGTAAAGTACCTTGTCATTCTCTCTTTAATAACACATACCTCATATGTGCTGGTTATAGGTCATCACAATAACTAATGCTTACGTCGCATAAGCACACATTCCTGCAAGACAATGGCTACATCTCCCAAGCTTTTCTTTAAAATAAACTGATACATAAGCTAAGATATTTATGCATGTGACTTACATACATTTAATAAAAATAGCTAACCCTTAAGCTATTACCTTTAGTGCATGGAATGCAAGTTAACATAACAATTGTTTCTTCCATGCATGTGAATGCATACCGATTCCAAAAGACTCTCCCTAAAGGAGTGCTTACACAACGAAGCACATAACCTCCTTCACGAGTCTTCCCAAAGAAAATCTCAATGCTAGTGAGCATGTAAACATATGTAAAATACACAATTAAGAATATGAATATATGTCTCATTTTCAAGATTATACTAATAATCATATTCAATGTAGTTTTAATACTACAAGCTATCTTTCTACATACAAATATGTATATTATTTTTCAATAGAAGTTAATACATATGTTGCATGTATATGCAAGATCTTCCTCCAAAAGGAATTTAACATCATAATCATGATAATATAAAATAATCACTTAGTTTATTCATCTAAGGAATAAAACTGATTAGTTCCTTTAACCATGAATTTATTAAATAACTTAACTTTACCAACATCATGGTAATTTATTCATGGATTTATTAAATAACTAATATTTGCAAACACCATGGTAATCTACCCATGGTTTTATGAAACAATTAATCTCCATCAACACCATGGAAAAACTACCCATGGTTTTATCAAACTATCCATGGATTTATCAATTCATTACTATTCACAACATGGTTAATGAATATTAATCTTAGAAAATTTCTCTTTTCTTCTTCATCGCCCAAGAACATATTTCAAGAGTCAATCTCTTTAATCTATTCAAGAAACATACTTTGGACTTGTTATCACCTCATAATTTAAATGAGTACAAAATCTCTTTTAAAATAAGAGCATTCCTCTTCTATTTTCTTGCTTATGTAAATATTTTTATTAAAGAGTTACCCTCTTTAATCTAATCAAGAAAATCTCTTTTAAAAATAAAGTACCATAACTAACCCTTATTTGGGCATAAGAGCTAGATAGACCTTTTAAAATACTAACAAAGTTAGCATGTAATCTTTGCAAACCCTTGCAAAGGAATTAACGGAATGGATTTATCTTCTACTCCCAAGATAAATACATTATTATCTTCTACTCCCAAGATAAATACATTCTTACGCAAATAGTCAACAGTAAATTTGTTTCAATTGTATCCCAATAAAATAATGAGATATCATTTCCTTGGTATATGTAACTTATCTCAAGAAATAGGAGAAATATCATTAGTATTTCTATTTTCTAATAATCTTTTTGCAGAAACTATATAATATATAATCTTTATTTATATCTTTTAACTCACAAAAAAGAAGACTATATAATAAAGAGAGAGTAAGCCAAATTACCTTTCTTGGCAGTCGACTCTCATTCCAAAGGCATATTTGAATCCTTTCTCTCGTCCTTTAATGCACATCAAGGGTCCATAACCATTTGTATGTATGACGCCATGCAATAAATGGCTCTGTAGGTTGAAAACACTCGTTAACAAACCATTGTAGCAATATCTATGAGGAATTCGAAACCGACATTTTTAGTGTAGTCAAAGAGAGCATGGGGCATAAGGATAATATGAACAGAGCAGTTATATAACCACGCCATGAAGTCATTACATCTCACAACAATGCAAGTATAACCGCCATTGAGTATTGTAATTCCTGCAAACACCATGCACTATTTTTTTTCTACAACTCGTGGTTAGTCATCGGAACTGGATATGCGTAGATCTGATGTCATCCAACAACTGTGGAATGTTGATATTCCCTCCATACAAAATGGAACCACCAAAAAATTAGAACCCTGTAACATATATACGCACACGACATTCAATGGCAGAATAGAACTGAAAAACAAGAAGCGCTTCAAACACATCATAAAGGCACAGCAGAACGCATGGTAACAATGCTGCACAACTGAGTTGAGAGAGAAATACTCCCGTAGATAATGAATACCAAATTAGGAATTCGTTTTACATCAACTACTTCTTGATTTTCTTGATATAACCGTCTTGGTAAAACATGGTAATAACTGTAATTTACAATATTTTACGTGGGTGTTACAATTATATATATATATATATATATTTTACTCAAATATTTTATTTATAATCCACACTAATACAATATTTTACTCACATATTTTATTTATAATCCACACTAATATTATTGTTGTTGTTATTTATATGCTACATATTAATTTTATAAAATTGAACAAATTACAACAATTAAATGTTTTAGCTATTATTATGAAGTAATTAAATGTTTTACTATCAATTACTTTTTCTATTTATATATATGTAAAGTTGATATTGAAAAGCATAAGTGTGTTCAATTACTTCTTCTATTTATGTGCTATATCTTTCTTATGTGTGTGTTATTTTGACACATATTTCTTTCCTACTGAATTATCATATCAAACAATGAATTGAGAGAGCACAGTAAAGGGATAGGGATTATTGACATTTTATAATGGTTTTATTTAAAACTAACCAAATATCACTATTCATTTTTTTCTATAGTAGTCCACATTATTTATTTTGTTTAATATTCTATTTTTATTTTAAAGGGACATGCTATCAACTCTAAGTTGCCTAATCATACTTAGTTGTAGAATGCCCCTATATGAGTTGCTTTCTTATTCCTTCTATTTACTTTTTCAGAATGATTAGGTCTAGATGTTAGAATTTGTGAATTACCACATTGTAAAACTACCATCCATTCAAAATTAAATGTGATAAATTTTTCTTTTTGAAATAAGGTGATATACTTTTTGTTGAGATTGTTACTTTTTATACTTTAAAATATACTTTTGAATGCATAAATAAGTTTAGAATTGTGAAATTTATATAAATTTAACACCTCATTTTCTTTATTTTTCATAACTAAACTAAATTTAGACTCCGACGAACTCCATTCTTAGATAGATTTGTCCATGAGTAGGATGTTATAACAATTATTATGCTAAATATGATTGACCTTGGACACCTCTTATTATATTTTAATTCCCCCAAAAGTGATGTCCATCCTCAATCCCTCCCCATAAAAATTAAACTTGACAAAAAACAGTTACAACAAATTTTGACCAAATTTCAAGCCTAATTTGCTACTACTACTACTACTACTAATAATAATAATAAACTGCCTCAAAATTTTTTGTAATAATTTAAGTAAAAGAACATAACTAACTTAGAGATAAATCTTAATTATTTTGTAATACTTTAATTAAAATAACATAACTAATTTAGAGATAAATCCTGTAAATGTTACTATAACTATTTCAACATATTCCATAAAGATTAAATCTCAAACATTCACCTAATATTTACTAAAAAAAAAATAAAAAATCTGAAAAAACATATATTGAAATAAACACACCTATCTCCTCAATGACTATAGGGTGAGTATGCGTTGGCATGTGGAAGCAACTCCACATGAATAACACCAAGTGGTATTAGAGGGGGGGTTGGACTTTACAGTCCCTTCAAGCCTTAATTCAGTGCAGGAGCATGAAATCCATTATGGTCCAGGAGAGTGTGAAGTTTAATTCCGATGTAGCCCGTGAGGGTGGTAGACTGTTAAAGCCTCCAGGATGATTTTCATACACATTTGTGTTTTCTTTGGTGTTCGCTTATGTAGTTGGGAGTGTGGACGAGTGTTGGGAAGGAGAAGGAAACACAAATGACGGTGGTTTACTGGTGGTGAAACGTTGATGTTTGTAGTTGATTTTGATCGAAACCAGGAGTTTGTTTCTCTACAAATACAGGTTGGTTGTGGCTTTTGGAAAGCTTGGGTGACAGAGGAAAAACCCTCAAGAGTTGCTGGAAATCGTTTTGGATGTTGGTTCGTTGGGTGGTGGCCTATACCGATCAGAAAAATATGTCGTAGGAGCTGTGAATTTGTTTGCCTTTGGGCAATTATTGGGTTTTGGACCGAGGGAGTCTTTGTTTTTACTATGTTTTGGACCGAGGGGGTCAGGAGGGTCTGCTTGCGGTTCATTGTGGTTGTAATTTGTGGAATTACTTTGTGTGAGAGCCAAACTCGGGTAAGAAACATCCACCTTCCTCCTGGGTGGTGTTCCATTTTCGGTGGAGGTCAGAAAATAGGTGGTTCCAACCTTGTCGTGCTGTTGGGGATTCAAATTTGGGGGGAGTGCCCTGTAGTGAATAGATTTATGTGTTTGGTGTTGGTTTACTGTGCTCCCCGTCCATAGGTTATCATGAAGCCTCTAATGCGTCGGGTAGGCCCCTCCTCTTCTTTTACAGGGGCGGATGCCTAGGCCCTAGTCTCTTTATCGTCTAGTCGTGATGGGAAGGTGGCACTGAGTGTGTAGAGGGTTCGACTAGACCCCGAGGAGGTCGTGGTGGTGGCAGGTTGAGGGTGTGTCAGGGTGACGAGTCGTGCAGTGGAGTGAGTCGGTGTGAAGGACTGTGCAGTGGTGCGAGTCGGGGTGATGGGTCATGCAATGCCGACAAATGTGCAGTGAATCGAGGGAGAGGGGCAAGTGTTAATGGACCAAGCTGCAGGGGTGGCGACATTCGTGGCAGTAGGGTGAAGCGGGGGTCAGGTGATATATATGCGCAGGAGTGGAAAGGTCTCCAACACTGATGGCTAGAGAAATTTTGGGCCCTCATTGGTAGTGTAATGGACAGGATGGATGCTGCTAAATGCGTCTGATGAGAGAAGCATCCGGTGCAGATGCAATGTTGTGAAACCAGCTCCGAAAAGAAGAAGAAAAGAGATGTCAACACCTTAGAAATAAGCCACTTCGACGGGGCAACCTCCAATACATTACATGAATGAACAATTCTTGGATGATTCAAATTACAAAACCTCCTTTCTATATATAGGAGTCCATGGGGCCACAATGTAATCCTAGCCGACCTAACAATAATAATTTAAGGGCACAATAATAACAATATGGGGGTTACAAGGGTACAATAATAACAATAAGGGGTTACACTAACAACAATAAGGGACTATACTAGTAATATAGGGACCTAACATGCCCCTCTCCTTCAAAAAAGTGTTGTCCTCAACGCTTGAGTAGCTCTGGGTGCTTCTGTATAAAATTCTCATCCTCCCATGTAGAATCTTCGGTGGGTAAGTTCTTCCACTTGATGAGATACTCTGAAATTGATCGATTCCGTAGTTGTCGAGTTCTTGTTTCCATGACCGCTTCTGGTTCCAATATGATTTTTCCTTCCTCATCAGGTTCTGGCAATATTGTTTGAACTGGAAGATTTTCACCTATAACCTTCTTTAAGCATGAAACATGGAAAACTGGATGTACTCGCGAAGAAGCAGGAAGCTCCGATTTGTATGCCATAGTACCAATCTTTTGCAACACCTTGTAAGGACCATAGTACTTTGGCGATAATTTATTATCCTTCTTAGCTTGCTTGAGGGACATTTGTTTGTATGGTTGTAGCCGTAAAAATACCCATTCTCCTACATCAAAACTTCTCTCGCTGCGATGTTGATCTGCCTGTTGTTTCATTCGATTTTGTGCCAAATTTAGGTTATCCTTTAAGATTTGGAGAACTTCTTGTTGATGCTCGATGTGATCTTCCACTGCTTGAACCTTTGAATTTTCTCTTAAAGATGATGTGATGGATGGTGGATGATATCCATAAGTGCCATAAATGGGGTCATTTTTGCTGCAGTATGGAAGGAAGTGTTATACCACCATTCAGCTAGAGGTAACCACTTGACCCATTGTGTTTGTTTATCAGATACAAAACAACGAAGATATCCTTCCAAACATTTATTTAATATCTCAGTTTGACCATCAGATTGAGGATGATAAGATGAGCTATGAGCTAATTGAGTACCCAAACAAGAAAATAACTCCGTCCAAAAATTTATAGTAAAAATGGGATCTCTGTCGCTCACAATAACCCTTGGGCTTCCATGTAGCTTTTGAATTCTGTCCATAAATGTAGTAGCAACTGTACTTGCTTTAAATGGATGAGGTAATGCACAAAAGTGTGCATACTTGGTAAGTCTATCAACTACCACCATGATGACACTCTTTCCTTCGGACTTAGGTAAACCTGTGATAAAATCCATTGAAATCTCCTCCCAACGTTGACTTGTAATGGATAAAGGTTGTAGAAGTCCCGGGGTCTTAATTGTCTCCACTTTATTCTGCTGGCAAACCAAACATTCCGCCACAAACTTTTGAATATCAGATTTAAGGCCATCCGAAAAAAATTCTTTCTTCACCCTGTGGTAAGTTTTTAAAAATCCTGAGTGTCCTCCTAAAGGAGAAGTGTGCAATTCCAGAAGAATCTTTTGTTTTAGTTGGGAATTCTTACAAAGATATAAGCGATCTTTGTACCATAAGGAATCATTTTTCCAACTAAATGTATCGGATGTACTAGGATCTTGCTGCAACTTTTGAATGAGTGTCCATACATCTTTTTCCTTCTTCCATTCATCTCTTGCTTCGGTTATCCAATCTGGTTGGATAATAGAAATGGCACAAAGCAATGCTTCACCCTCTTCATTCTTTCTTGAGAGTGCATCTGCAACAACATTAAGCTTTCCTTTTTTGTAGATTATTTCAAAGTCATAACCCAACATCTTTGTGACCCATTTTTGCTGCTCTTCTGAAGATAGTCTTTGTTCCAAAAAGTGTTTAAGACTATCATGATCATTTTTTACCTTGAAGTGTCTTCCCATTAGGTAAGTTCTTCATTTCTTTAGTGCATGCAGTATTGCTAACATTTCCTTCTCATAAATAGGTTTCTGTAAATACTTTCCTTTGATTGGACGACTTTCAAAAGCAATGGGTCTTCCTTCTTGCATTAAAACAATACCAATTCCATTCAAGGCATCATTCGATAAGGTTTTAGTGATGCAGCGTAGCTAAGGCAGTGCTAGGCTTGTGCCTCTTTAAGATGTTCAAAGGCCTTAGTTGTAGTCATTAATGCATCTTTCTTGAATAATATTTATTAGAGAGTCTTTGCTATTATCCCATAATTCTTAACAAACTTTCGATAATACCATTAACTTGAGAAATCCTACTTAGCCCCGCTTTATAGTTGTGAGGGAATTTCCATTCTTTTAATGGATTTAATTTTGTTGGAGTCGTGGCCGGATAAATCGTTCTTGCGGACAAGACCGATCTCCCTAGTGTCAAAAGACAATCTAGCAACAAATGAACAACTAAGTTTGTCTTTCTCTAAATATATTCGTTTTACAAATAAATGCTATGAAGGTGTCGATCCTACCTTAGATCCAAATGCTTATTTGTGGTCGTAAAGCTTCCGTTGCAACAATAATCCTTTTGTCGCAACAAGAGTTCTTTCATCACAAGAAAGTGTCGTCTTTCGTCGATCTGCAATCACAAACAAGAAAATATCAATAGCACCTGTATAACAAATAATCATAAAACATACCTATCATAGTGATCAAGGAATCTATGAAATAAACGATCAAACGACAGCTTATTGAAATAAACAATCGAACGACAATTTATTGAGAAAAACAGAACTTGATTGTATTAATATTAAAATATACAGAAGAACCTTACAACCTTAGCCTTGATGTTCGAAAGGCCTTCCCGGGGTCCGAAGCAGGAATCTCCTCTACTTTGATAAGTCTTGCACTCTTCCTTCAGGAGCATAAAGAGGTATGTGATCTTTCCTCTCAAAAGCTTAGCAGAAAGAAGTCTAAATCTCAACAGCACTTCAACTCAATCACACATAAAGCTTGAACTCCAATTCTCAATCTCCAAAATCTCAATCTCCAAAAGCCTCTTAACCCAAAATCTTAACCATTTGAGACTACCCAATGCCTCCTTTTATAGAGTAGAAGAGGAGGTTAAGATTACACCTTTGTAGGGATAGAATCCTCCTTCAAAGGGATAGACTCCTCACATCAAGGGATTAGTTCCTTAAGGTGAGGGATACATGCACCTTATCAAAGCGTACTCATCCCCAAAAATTCTCATCTAGAACCTTCTATAATTGACCTCAAACCACTTTTTTGACTTTACTTTCTCGCCTTTTTGACTTTGAGGAGGGTACGCAGGCATTCCAAAGTAAAACTGCATTCTAGAACGTAGGTAAGTAGTGTATTACCTGCGTACCCAAGCTAGGAACGCAGGCAGGCTTCATGTTACCTGCGTACCCAAAGTTTCAGAGATTTTTAGGGTTTTTCCTCCTGTTTCAGGGCTTGACATGAGGAGTAAAGGTTGTAAGACTTTCAAGGAGAGTGTATGAGTGTTAATGATATACGATCGACGGAGAATGTCGAGGTGAAAATTTTTTTTGTAGGGGTCTACCTTAACACCCTCGTGAGATACAATATGACCCAGATATTCCACCTCTTGTACTCCAAAGAAACATTTGGATGTTTTTGCATATAATTGTTTCTCCTGCAATAGTTTGAGCACCCTGTCAACATGTTCAACATGATCCTTCAAGACCTGCTGTAGATTAGTATATCATCAAAAAATACTAGCACAAATTTTCTAAGGAAGGGTTTGAAAATGGAATTCATCAACCCTTGAAATGTAGAAGGTGCATTGGTAAGGCCAAAGGCATGACCAAAAATTCATAATGACCCTCATGAGTTCGAAATGTTGTTTTTGGAATATCTTCAGTCTTCATTCTAATTTGATGATATCCTGAACGAAGATCCAACTTGGTAAAATAAATTGCTCCATGTAATTCATCCAATAATTCATCAATCACAGGAATGGGAAATTTATCTTTAATGGTGAACTTATTGAGCTCCCTATAATCCGGACACATGCGCCATGATCCATCCTTCTTGTGTACCAATACTACAGGAGCAGAGAAAGAACTTTGACTAGGTTGAATTATATCCGCCTCTAACATTTCTGCAATCATATGTTCAATTTCGCTCTTTTGGACATAAGGATATCTATAAGGCCTGATGTTTGGAGGAACACTTCCTGGAATCAAATGAATAGCATGATCATGATCACGAATAGGTGGGAGTCTTTTTGGAGTTTCAAAAACCTTGGAATGATTGTCCAAGACTTTTTGGAGATCTGAAGAAATAGATGATTTTGATGTTGGAACTTCTAGTGAGCATAATTGTGCAATTATGCCTCGTTGTTCTTTCTTTATAAGCTTTGTCATGACATTAGACCTTATTATCTTTCCCGGCTTCCCTGCAATACCCCGTAATTCGACTTCCTTTCCTTCTGAAAAAAATTTCAAGAAAAGTTCTTGAAAATTAAAAGCTATCGTCCCCAAAGATTGTAACCATTGTACTCCTAGTACAACATCAGCACCTCCCATAGGAATGGAAAGCATTGGACTAGTCAATACATATTCCCCCATGGTTAACTTGATATTATGGCATTTCCCAGAGCAATTTATAGTTCCTCCATTTGCAACCATCACTTGACATTCTGGTGCTGGGTATAGGAAACAATTTAATTCCTTGGCTACCTTACAATGAATAAAATTATGGGTGCTACCTGAATCAATCAACACTATTACCTTTTTCTTCTTGATTTATCCTTCTATCTTGAGAGTTTGAGGAGTGGTAATTCCTACCAATTCATTACACGATATGGTCGGATTCATTTCTTCCTCTTCTAGGGCTGGTTCCTGGTGTATATCCTCTTCTTGTTCATTTTCTTCTTCCTCTTCACAATCTATGTAAAATAATTTCTTCTCGACACACTTATGACCTTTAGTGTATTTGCTATCACAACTGTAGCAAAGCCCTTTTGCTCTTTTTTCTTCCAATTGTTGTGGTGTCAACCTTGTAGGTTGTGGAAATCTAGGAGTAGCAACACTTCCTTCTTTATAGAAGTGAGTGGTAGGCTTCCTTGTCGCCATAATTTTACATTCAATTTTTCTTGCCAACCTGAATGCCTTCTCCAATGAATCAGGTTCCAAAACACGAACTTCATGTTAGATGTTATCCTTTAAAGTACCTATGAAGAGATCAATCATGTGTTCCTCTGGAATATTAGTTACCCTTATATTCAATTTTTGGAAGTCCTCAATGTGCTCCCCCATTAAACCATTTTGTTTGAGATTTATCAATTGGCTAAAGAAGGTGTTGCTCTTTGTATCCTCATAATGTGCTATCATTTCCTCTGTAAAAATTGACCAAGTGACAATTTTTTTGCGGGAGCAAAGCCATCGATACCATACAAATGTATTTTGTTCTAAATGTAAAGTTGCAATGCGTACCTTTTGTGTGTTTTGCACGTTATGGAGATCAAAATATTGCTCCATCTGTAGTATCCATGTTACAGGATCATTTCCATCAAACTTCCTCATATCCATTTTTGTAATATGGTGGTTCTTCCCGCCAACATTAGAGTTTATGAAATCACGATTAACATTTATTTTGTTCTCATCATGAGGTTCTTCTACTATCTTTTCACCATTAGGAAACATTTCTTGTATCAACTTTGTCAAACCTTCCATGTCTGGTTTTAGAACATTCTTCATGTTTTCCATTTTATCATCGATCTTAGCTTCCATGTCATCCATATTAGATTCCATGCCAGCCTCCATGCCATCAATCTTAGATTCCATGCCATCTACACCTTTCTTCAAATCATCCATCTTAGTTTCCACACCTTTCTTCAAAACTTCCATGTCATTTTTTGTTGCTCTTTGCGAGAGCGAAATTTGTTGCACTTGCTCTTGTAATTTTGATATGTCATGTTGCCATTATTCGTCTTCATGAGTCATAGTAGAGCTTTCTAAAGGCTTAATGGGTGTTGAATTCTCTTTAGGGGCCATTTTAGAATCCAATACTGATATCTATTCTACAATATGCCCTTGGAATCAATTCAACTTGATTCTTCAAACAAGACTTATGCAATTCAGAAAAAAAAAATACACACCTTTTACTTGCTTTTGAGGAGCTCGATATTGAAATTAAATTATCTCTGTAATTGTGGATCATCAATATCTGAAATTCAGCCTTATAGTATCCCTCTAAGCGTCCTTCAAATTCCCGCAGTACGATCTAATTTGGATTCTTTAAAGCCAAATTTATGTCCAATCTCCCACAATGACCCAATTTTGGGTGGTTGATGAGCGAACTTATCGACTTTGACGTGTCCTTGTTTCCTCCTTTAGCTCTGAAATTGATAGAACAAAAACTATAGTGTGTACTTCGGAAGGCCACATAGCATTCCAATTGTGTGCTCGGAGAGAGCTATGAAGATTTTCCACGATCACCTCTTTGAGATGAGGTCGAAGCCTCAAAAAACCCTAACTTCCACAAATCACATCTCACGAAAATATTTCGAACCAATATATGAAAAAAAAAATTTTGCCCGAAGATGTTCCTCGGGATTGCATCTTGGCACTCTAAAAATTTTAGCTTCTGAACCTTCGTAGAAAAAAAATTATTATGAAAATACCACGATGACCTGTTTAGGTTAAATTCGGGAGCCAGAAAAATGACCTAACTTTCATAGATCATATCTCAGAAAATATTGCGAACCAAGCTCTGAAATTTTGTGAAGATTTTCCTCAGGATTTTGGCTTTGCACTCTAAAAATTTCAGATTTTTAACCTTTGTAGAAAACAAGTTATAGCGAAAATGCCACGATGACCTGTTTGGAGTAGCGAAACCCTAGAATCTCAAAGCTCTGATACCAAATGTTGTGAAACCAGCTCCAAAAAGAGAAGAAAAGAGATATCAACGCCTTAGAAATAAGCCACTTCGAGGGGGAAACCTCCAATACATTACATGAATGAACAATTCTTTGATGATTCAAATTACAAAACCTCCTTTCTATATATAGGAGTCCATGGGGCCACAATGTAATCCTAGTGGGGCCACAATGTAATCCTAGCCGACCTAACAATAATAATTTAAGGGCACAATAATAACAATATGGGGGTTACAAGGGTACAATAATAACAATAAGGGGGTTACACTACAACAATAAGGGACTATACTAGTAATATAGGGACCTAACATGGAATCCTTGGAGTAGTTGCACTACTCCAAAGCCAACTTCGGGAAAGGATGATCATGGTCTGGAGTAAATATTCTCCTGGAGAAAGTCAAGAAATTGGAGGCATAGATGGCACATTACAAAGGACATGTCTAGTGTGACTTCCGCCCTCCTACACCTCCTGTAACAACCCCAGAGACCCCTACATATATTACATCTCGTGATTAGTATGCTTTATGGAGTCTTTTTTGTACTGTTTGTGTTTTGGTGCCTATGGCCCAATCGATTGTGGATGCTGCCCTTAGCGGCACTTTTGTACTTTTTTCATGTGGTGAACTTTTTGGTCAATAAACCTAGTCGGGGTGAGACCACATGTTTTGTGACGGACTATGTATACTCTTTTTTCATAAATTAATAGAACTTTGACTTACAAAAATAAAGAAATAAACATGTCTATCAAAATCATTATGATAATTACGAACACATAGAGATCCACGAAGTGCCCATCCCTACGCAAAATTGCTATGTGGAGTTGCTGACATATGGGATCCATGTAGTGTTTCCTTTGGAAAGAAATATCCAGCCTGCTATAGGGCATTTAATGCAACCCCATAGCAGGCTCTAAACATACATACACCATGGAGTCATATCTTTTCCGGGAGCCATATCAGGCAACAAATATCGGGAGCCCATTCACCATGCATAAACATGCTATGCATCCGGATGCCACATATGAAGCTAGGACTCACAGTTAATGCAGTAATGCCATGTCCCTAGCTTATTTCAAAGTCGGCTACCTTCCCACCGTAATTTTTCAAATTTTCAATCAACTCTTGCTTAAAGGCAATGCTCTCAATTTCAAAATTTCAATCTAGCTCCAGCCTGAACGCATTTCTCTTAAATTCAAATTTTCACGTTCCTGAGGGAAAAGGGAAATCAACAAATGGTAAGAAAATCAGTTTACCAGAGCTCAAAATCATGTATCTAGTTCCTTTGTCGGGTGTATTTCTAGTTTCTCAACGCTAGAAAGTATGTCGAGCAGGTTGGAGGAGGACCAGTTTACCAGTTTGTTCTTCTATGAGCCAATAGCTATTTCAAGCTCTTGAAAATAAAGGCCTTCATCTTAGACCTTGTTTTTCTAGGTGTGGGAGCTAAGTATCCCAGCCTCATCAAATTCATACGATCCAATGGATTGTTCTGCAACGACTGGCCTGATGAAATGTTTTTGCAGGGGCAATATGATTCAATGGAAGGGGGAAATAAGATGATGGAATGTGTTGTGCAAAGAAGAAAGTCATTATGCTCCCAGCTATGAATAGTGCTGCTCACATAGGAAAATTTACTTAGAAGGTAGAGTCTGTCAATACAACGAAGGACCATATTCTTCATTAGTGTAAGGTTGTGAGTATTTCTCAGAATTGGGGCTTTCCTGAACCCATCTTAATATGAAGTTGAAGATGATGTTTGATGGCTTCTAGCAAATTTCGCATTATTTTTTTTTAGTGAAATTTTTTTTCTTTATTTTTAATGTAGATTTTTATTATTAATCGATAAATGGTCACTCTTCGTTATTTTTAACTTATTAAATAAAAATATAAAATCTGGGTGGAAAGTATTTTAACTTATTTATTTTTAAATAAAAATATGAAATCTAGATGGAAAGTATTTTAACTTATTTATTTTTAAATAAAAATATAAAATCTATATGGAAAGTATTTTAAATTATTTATTTTTAAATACTGAAAAATATTCTAAAATTTGACCTTTTAAAGAACACACTTTTTGGTTCTAGTCCATAGAGGACACTGTTTCGGAAATCCCATCCATTTCAATTGTGTTTTTTTGTTGGAGCTTACTATGAGTTTGCAAGTATTGCATAGGTTGGTGATCACTATTAAGATCCAACTGATCTTGATGACTCACTTGCACCAACAAACGTAGCTTTTTATTTCCACCCATAGCTCGCAACATAAGCACCAGCAATAGAGATTGGATGGTAAATAATCAATAATAGGAGACAACATTCCTTATGGTTAGATAAGATTTAGACACTGCAGTAGAGAGAGCAACAAGAGAGGCACATGTTATTCTTTTAAAAAGTAATCTGTGTGGAAAGGATTTTAACTTGTCCATATTTCTTTAAATGTAGAAAAATATTCCCAAATTTATTCTTTTAAAAATTAATCTGGGTAGAAAGGATTTTAACTTGTCCATCTTTAAATATAGAAAAAAATTCTCGAATTTATTCCTTTAAAAATTATTATGATTCAAAAATATTTCCAAAATTTACAAGACAACAATATAAAGAGATGCCTAAACTATCTCTTTTGTTCAAATGTCAAGTCACTAAAACATGTGTAGTTTGTACCAATTTCAATTTATAATATGCCGTCAACTAACTATTTAATATAGATTTGAATAAGAGACAAAAAAAAATCAATTTTCAATGGACAGAGAAGAGTCTAGGTTTTTGAGTTTGATACAGTCCTCAATCAAATAGATTTTTTAATTTGATAATTTTGTTTTAGAAAATTACAAATTAAAATTCACAAACCATATTTATTGCAAAGGATGAGGAATAATTCAGTGACTTCTCTTGAACATATCAACGGCACTGAATGAATTGGAAACATTTGACCCAAAACCAAAGTGATGGATGGTATGATAGACCATAGGTATGATAGATCGTCAAGCAGATTACCCAACCCAAAAATCATGAAGATGAAGTGAATAAGTGCCATGTTCAAGAGTGACTTGCTACCATAAAGTGTTTTACCCATTTCCAGTTTTACCCACTCATTGTTGACCAATACCTCTTTATTTTTTAATAAGTTTGAGGAGGATAACATATGCTTGATGTATAATTCCACCCTTTGGGTGAATTCATCGCTATTTTATGCTTTAACGAGTCTAGTGAAGGTGAAACTCGATCTTGTCATGATGGACAAGTCCGTCGCTATTTGATGCTTTAACGAGTGTAATGACAGTGAAAACTCGGTCCTTTTTCATATTTAGAGAGTTTGAAAAAGGGACTAAAAGAAAACTCCACAAGTTGTTTTTCGTATAATAGTCCCTCAGATCCGAAAAAGCGTAAAATAATACTTGAGAGAACCTCCTAGCCATGTTTGACTAGGGTTTTCCTTTTTCATTATCATAATCTATCTCAGTTTGGAAAAGGGTTATTGAGTAGATGTAGTTTCAATTCCTTTAACGAGCTCGAAAGGACAAACGCTCGACAATATTTTCATATTTAGAGAGTTTGAAAAGAGCTGAAAGAGAACTCCAGGGGGATTCCTTTTTCACATTTAATAAAGCTCGAATAAGATATAAAAGTGTGCTTTGAATTCATTTTTCATGTTTAACAAAGCTCGAAAAAAAAGGATAAAAGTGTGCTTTGAATTATTTTTTCATGTTTAACAAAGCTTGAAAAATGAGAATAAAAGTATGCTTTGAATTCCTTTTTCATGTTTAACAAAGCTCGAAAAAGAGATAAAACTATGCTTTGTGGTCAATAGTGCATTTCACAATCATGCACGACTAACTCACTATACTCAACTGCAAACCTTCTCAAAGAAACATCAAATGGATTAACAATTCTTATTTAAAATAGTAAAAATGGGTACAAACGATAGTTAATTCATTAAGTATGCATAAATTAATAAAAAAGACTATTAAATTTAGAAATTACCAAGTCATTTTTACCATTACAACATTACCATTTGGATTTTAGTGCTCTGAGCTTGTTTTACCCTAGAAATTAAGAAACTGATTGCGAAAGATTATGTGGATCATTTCTTGTGTCATCCGGACCAGGTAGAATATCTTACCCTTCTCTTTCAATTAAATGCATTCTTTTTCAGTTTCATGCACAATTTTTAGGGTTTTGGGGCCCCTAGGGTAAATATATAGCACCCTAGGGCCAACACACCCTTGAATGTCGAAAAGTGCATTGTAGAGAAGCTAGAAAGATGCCTAGTTCCTCTGCAACGCTCTATCTCTCACTCAGAGGTGCGTTGGGTGAAATTTAGAAAGTTGTATCTTTTTTTCTGCCTAAAATCTTCCCATTTTTTGCATGAAATGGATCCTAACTTAGCCTATGGTTTGATTTCATACTTTCATCGGATAAAAATTTCAATTACATGGTGAGAAAGAGAACATGAAGAAAAGGATATGTTTTCCCTAAATGATCCTGGCACTATGAGAGCCCTCAGAGATTGTGGGTTTCTCAAGTATTTCTAACTATCAGGGATGAGGCAACACATGGAACTCTTGTAGTTCTTGATCCGTTCATGGGACCCAACAATTTAGGAATTTCACATTGGGGACAAAGTGCTCCCAATATTGGTTGATGACATTTACTTTCTCATAGGTTTTTCGAGACGTGGTGCCCCCATTTCACTTGTGGGCTCTGCGCGTGGTGGTGAAATTGTGAATGACTACATCCGACAGTTTTGTCGACTAGGAACTGAGCCTAGTAAAGATGGAAAGATAAATATCAAAGATGTGTGTGATATGACTTTGCGCGCTCTCTTATTCACTATCACAAAACTAACTGGCAACATGACACAACATGTCATGAATAGATCATATATGCAGTATGCACTTGAGTGTCTCGAGAAAACCATGTTCAACTGGGCTATAGAAGTACTCCTTTAGATGAAAGAACAGATGACCAAGGTAAAAAGTGGTAAGGCCAAAAATTTCAGTTATGGGTCTATTTTGATCACTTTTGTTTTGCAACGAGTTCCATTGATGCAACCACAACATGCGATGTTGGGATTAGCTGGTCCTAGAGATCCACGAATGTAGCGGTGGGTCGAGTTGATGGCTAGACATGCTGGTTAGTCATCGATCTCATTTTCCACCACATTCTTCAGTTGGCTCCGAAGAAAAAATATCTTCATTGAGGATCATCGAAATGCAGGAATGGATTTCCGCACAGATATAGATTTGATTTTACATGTCGTCGCTCAATGGGGTGCTATAGGTAAAATGTTGACCATATTTTTTGATTTTTGGGAGTTTTTTACATATTTTGTGTTTTTTGATGTTTCCAAGACTAAAATAAAAATGTTTTATATATGCATATGTAGGTACCGTTCGACTAGTGGTTCGTGCACATCAAGCAAGAGAACCAACAGAGAGGACTATCAGAAGAGAAATCCTATAGGATTTGGATTTATTTGGAACTCTTGTTGAGTTGTGATACAGGGGCATTAGGCTCAAGAAATGATTTGTATTTTTATAAGACATAGGGGGGTCTTGTGTTTCTAAATTCTCATGTAATTATTAGTATTTTGAATAAAATAGTGAGGAATTGTAAATGTTCTCGAACCATTAGAGAACATGAGGGGAAGGTGATTAGTTAGGAATGTGAAGGGACATTCGAATTAGGATCAGTTTCAGTTATTTTAGGGATTGAGTCTAAATTTAGGATGTTGAGAATTCCAAGAGTATTGGGTGAGCTATTAGGGAAACTGAATTGATTCCTTAGTATTTTGTATAAATGTAAGCCTACGGGCAGATAGGAGGAGAGCTGTTCAAGAGACAGAGTAGTGAGGATAGAAGGGCCATCGAATTGAAGATCAGGCCACAGAGGAAGTAAGTCTTTGTAATTAATTGAGTTTTATTTATACAGAGAATTTCAGGGTCAATTTGATTCGTGTATGAGACTGTGTGTGTTTTAGTTTGACTTGCAAATTGGGTGAATCGATCACTGAAAGGATCGATTCCTGTAGAGAATTTAATTGCATATGACAAGTCGGATGCATTCTAAAATAAATCGAAAGTTATGTGATCATTGTTTGAAGGAGGTTCGATTCTTTTACATCTTTGAGTTATTATATTGTGGAAAAAAATTGAGTTATTAGAGTCTACGTGAAGAATCAATTCTGGTTCCTTCGAATTCCATTGAGTCACGCGTTCTGAATAAGTCTCTGTGTGAGAAGGATTAAATATTTCGGCATTCATTTGATATAAATGTGAACCTGGGTAAAGTAATTTTGAATAAATCCATAAGGAATTTGATTTGTAAGAATTGATACTAATTTCCGGGTTAAAGACACAATACAGAAATTGTTGACTGTTGAATGTTGAATGCATTTTAACTTGTGTGAAGAAGTCACTAGAGAATCGATGGAGTTTCAACCTTTTGATGAAGGGTGCAAGTAATATTGGCCTTCGACTTTTGAGCCTGTTTAAATTTGTGTTGAACCTTGTTGACTGAAATCAATTGAAATCGATTAAAATTGATTCATAATTGTTGGGTCATAATAGTAGGGAAGGATAGTTCTGTTCAAAAGAAAGGATAAAGCCTGATTAATACAAGCTGATTCGTGGTTTAAGTGTGCAGAGATGTGCTTGAAGAAAGGCCAAAAACCAAGAGCGTGGACGTTGTGGCAGCTTTGCAGTAGAGTGACAAGCGCTCATGAATCCGGGAGTGATTCGAGCGTTTGATAATATGCAGAAGTTGAATTGAAGGACCGTGGAGCTAATAACAAATTTTGGGAAAATATACAGAGGCCGTATGGAGAAATAGAAATGGAACCTTGAGCAATCAAAACGGGAGAACCGTGAAGCGATTTCGGGAATCAATATCGGTGGTATCGCATGGCTATTTAAGTGGTAAGATGTTTTGTCTTTTGGAACGCAATATGAGTCTTTGATTGACACGTAAGGTGGATGTGGTTTCCAAAAACCACAAATGTCGCGTAAATTTGGGGAAGCAAGGAATGTTCATGTTAGTAATGCGAACTCCGTTTGATGGTAAAGGCGAAAGATAAAAGGGTGTTCGCATGGGAAGTTGCTGGTTCGTTAACGCAGGTATGGTGAGAGTTTATCTCATTGAGAATTACTTATATAATTGATAAATGAATATGTGGGCCAACGTTGTTTAATTTGTCTTGTGCCAGAAATTGAAATAAGTTGATAGCGTAAGCTCAAGGCCCGAGAATTAAGGGAGTAAATGATATAAAACAAAGAATATGCTTTGGGGTTTTGTTTAACATCAAATTCGAGGTTTATGAAGGTTGAACAGAATAATTAAAATGTGATGTTGGATATTGAGGTTTTTATAGAGCTCGAATGGTGGTTGATCCATAGAATTACAATTTGGATTTTATGTAAAGTCATATTTTGCATTTAGATTCTCATAAAAGGTTCGAAGACTTTTGGAAGCTTAATTACAAAATTGGATCTGATTTTATGGAATGGGAAAATGCCTATGGTCTATGACCATAGAGCATAAAGGAGAAGATGCTTCCACATATAGTTGTGAATTCTGGTTTTATGACCAGTAAATGAAGAGGAGTGGTTTCGCATCAATGTTGTGAAATTACCCAGATTTAAAATTATTTGGAAAAAAAATTTGGAATGCAGTTTTATATGCAATAGAAGTGAATATTGAGTGTCTATAGCGGGGTGACCTACCATCAAGTGGTATCAGAGAAGGAAAGGCTCTGTTTGAGGTAAAGGAATTTTTGTAATTAAATCTGAATGTGTGATGAGAGAAGAAAGAAGATCAAATTCTAAAATTTGATATGCAAAGGTACACAGAGTTGCAGTGAATAGAGATTTGAAAAATTGGATGAATGAAGAACAAGATCATGCAGGGATCTTGTAGGTAAAATAATTTTAAATCTGATTTGAAATTTATGATTGAAGAATTATGGTTGCAGAAGTGAAGACAGAGTTTTGATGGTGATGGCAGTGAACCTGATATTCAGCTAAAGGTTGGATAGGGAGAACAATTGCTGTGCTCTCAAGACAAGGTGAGTTGATGAAAAATGTTTAACTCTGGTTTGAAGAATTGTTTGCAGAATTCAGATTGCAAGCAATTGAAGAAATCTCAGCAAAAGCAGATCACAACTTTGAGAGCAGTGATGAAAGAATCCAGCAGAGGATTCTAAAGTGAAAAAGAAAGTGTGGCAGAACCTTGAGGAATTTCAACAGAGGTTGAATGAGTTCTAAAAGTTGCAGAGTGAAGCCTAGAAGGAGCAAAAGAAAGTGCTCAAGAGGTTCCAGGAAATAGGGGACCAGTGCTTGCCAAAAGACCAGATTCGGAGGAAAGGATTGGTGAGGTGAGTGGCAGCAGGAGAGCTTGCTGTTGCAGAGGCTTAGTGCAGCTTATGAGTGGAGAAATCATGGAGAAAAGGATGACTACTGATATTCATAGAAGATATAACAGAGGTTCAAAGAGAGGCCACAAGAGAAAAGAGAAAGAAGATGCCAGGACAAATGGCATGAGGAAGAAATTAACTGATGCAGAATATGAGAAAGAGGTAGCTGAGCTCAGAGAACAGTTTAACAAACTGAAGATGATGATAGAGGGAAGCCAGAGATTTGGTTGGCTCATGAAGAAGAGAGTAAAGTGGCCAAGGCTACAACAGAGAAGAGAATAGCAAGAGAACATGCAGTTAGCAGAAAAGATGAGAAAGCTTGAACAAAGGAGTAGTGTATAGTTGGAATATGTAGAACTCAGAGCAGCTGAGTTGAGAAAATAAGTTTCTGTTTGTGAAGCAGAATAGAGTACAGGTGAAGAATACAGATCTATGAAGGATCTTATGAACCATGATGAATACTTAAGGCAACAAGAATTTTTTCTTGCTAAAGAGAAAATAATTGATGATTTCCTGAGTTATTGGACAAGTCCAGATCAGCTAGATGATGTAAAGCCTTGTATTTTTGAATCTGAAAATTGTGAGGTGA
The DNA here is from genome assembly GCA_034641835.2 of Pinus albicaulis. Taxonomy (NCBI): domain Eukaryota; kingdom Viridiplantae; phylum Streptophyta; class Pinopsida; order Pinales; family Pinaceae; genus Pinus; species Pinus albicaulis. The sequence goes on along the minus strand of CM076584.1, from coordinate 1,409,915,671 downwards.
TTACAGGTTTTACAGAAGAAGAGGATTAGTCTGAGGCACTGATAAATGAAGAAACCGAGACTGAAAAGTCTTGTGGTTTTAAAAATAAAGAGTTGTATATGTTTGCAGGTACATCACAGGGAGATGAACAAGCTTTAAAGTTTGTTGAGGAGGAGAAATTGAATCTGAAATCTGTTCAGATCAATGCTGAGATAGTAAGATCTTAGGATGAAGGCATGAAGAAAGAAGAGTCTAACGAGAATATTCAGCAGAATATTGAGGCAAGAGATGAGGGACCATCTGATGATCGGTCAAGAACAAGTGAAGGTATAAAAGGTTGTGTGAGGTTCCTAAAATCTACTCCAATTGAAGTTGTTGAATTGTATAGAAGGTTGGATTTTCAAAGAAGAGAATTGGAGAAACAGAGGACCTATGCACAGGATAATTTGCTGAGGAAGCAAGGCAGGAAGGTCTTCATGAATAGTGTTCATGAAGTAGATGATGGAAAGAAGGAGAGACTAGCTGATAGTCTCATGGAGGATGCAAATTAGCATACTGATGTGCCGACAAAGGAATTTGGAGGAAACTCAGAGAAACATACTGATGTGTTGTCAGAGGAGAAGGACAGTGAATAATTTCTCAGTCTTGAAAGAGACTTAGAATTGCAGAAAGAAAATTTGGTGGCTGGATCAGCAAGTGAGACCATTGGGTCTTGTGATTTTGAAACTGACAATTTGATTGTGCTTACAGGTATTGCAGGAGACAGTCCATCTCTTGGGATTGTCTTGAAGGAAGGTGAAACAATCATGCAGAAACTTGTTACTATTGGTGACAAGGAGGAGTTGACTTGTTTGAATAGCCAGGAGAAGATTGGAGGAAAAACTTGTGGAACTACTACAGTGATGGAAAATCAGAATTCTATTCTGATAGAAGATGAAAATGCAGAGTTTGAAGAACTCAATTTGATTGCCAGAATCAATCAAGGAGATGAAAGACAATTACTGAAGGTTGTCAAGGAAGAAGAGGGATATGCTGAAACTGAATTGCAGCATACTAAAGATGTGAAACAAGTACAAATGAGATGGATGAAATGCTTGATGAGGACATTTGAACAAGAGGAAGAAATTGCAGGCACTGGAGTAAAGATGTCTGAAGTTGTGAAAGGAGCAGATACTAGTTTGTTAAAATTAATTTTGCTTACTAGTATACAAACAAAGACAAATGAATATGTTACTGCAGGAAGAGAATTAAATAAAAGTTTATTTTTTAAGAGTAAATTTGTAGGTGATGAGCAAAAGAAAGTTGTTGCAGAGGGAGATATCTTAAGAGATATTCAGGAAGTTTGGGAGGCAACAACAATTGGGGAGGTAACAGCTGAGGCAACATTGACAGCAGCAACATCAATGTTGGTAGCAAGAAGGGCAATAACAACAACAACAACAAAGGTAGTTAAAATAGTAGAAATTGGAGGTAGCAACAGTGGGCAAAGTAAATTCCAGTCAAAGGAAAGGCTGGACATAGAAATTGAAAACATCAGAGAACTGATGATGAAGGTGTCTCAGAAGCGGTAGACAGTAGCAAGAAAGCAGAGGAATTTTAACAAAGAGAGGACAAGAGCAGAATGTGAAAGTATAGCTGGTGGTAAATTACAGAACAAGATATGGAAACCTCGGAGAAGTGCAGTTGGAGAGTAATGCAGCTGTTGGACAGCAGCAAAGCAAAGTATCGGATCCAGGAAGACAAGGACTGAAGGCACATTATCAGGATATCATGATCAATTTTAACCTTGGGAGTTTGATGCAGGGGCATTAGGCTCAAGAAATAATTTTTATTTTTATAAGACATAGGGGGGGTCTTATGTTTCTAAATTCTCATGTAATTATGAGTATTTTGAATAAAATAGTGAGGAATTGTAAATGTTCTCGAACCATTAGAGAACATGAGGGGAAGGTGATTAGTTAGGAATGTGAAGGGACAGTCGAATTAGGATCAGTTTTAGTTATTTTAGGGATTGAGTCTATATTTAGGATGTTGATAATTCCAAGAGTCTTGGGTGAGCTGTTAGGGAAACTGAATTGATTCCTTAGTATTTTGTATAAATGTAAGCCTACGGGCAGATAGGAGGAGAGTTGTTCAAGAGGTAGAGTAGTGAGAATAGAAGGGCCATTGAATTGAATATCAGGCCACAGAGGAAATAAGTCTTTGTTATTAATTGAGTTTTATTTATACAGAGAATTTCAGGGTCAATTTGATTCGTGTATGAGACTGTGTGTTTTTGTTTGACTTGCAAATTGGGTGAGTGGATCACTGAAAGGATCGATTCCTGTAGAGCATTTAATTGCACATGACAAGACAGATGCATTATGAAATAAATCAAAATTTATGTGATCACTGTTTGAAGGAGGTTCAATTATTTTACATCTCTGAGTTATTATATTGTGGAAAAAAAATTGAGTTATTAGAGTCTACGTGAAGAATCAATTCTGGTTCCTTCAAATTTCATTGAGTCACGCGTTCTGAATAAGTCTCTGTCTGATAAGGATTAAATATTTTGGCATTCATTTGATATAAATGTGAACCTGGGTAAAGTAATTTTGAAGAAATCCATAAGGAATTTGATTTGTAATAATCGATACTAATTTCCGGGTTAAAGCCACAATACAGAAATTGTTGACTGTTGAATGTTGAATGCGTTTTAACTTGTGTGAAGAAGTCACTAGAGAATCAATGGAGTTTCAGCCTTTTGATGAAGGGTGCAAGTAATATTGGCCTTCGAATTTTGAGCCTGTTTAAATCTGTGTTGAACCCTGTTGATTGAAATTAATTGAAATCGATTAAAATCGATTCATAATTGCTGGGTCATAATAGTAGGGAAGGACAGTTCTGTTCAAAATAAAGGATAAAGCCCGATTAATATAAGATGAGTCGTGGTTTAAGTGTGCAAAGATGTGCTTGGAGAAAGGGAGAAAACCAAGAGCGTGGACGTTGTGGCAGCTTTGCAGTAGAGTGACAAGCGCTCATGAATCCAGGAGCGATTCGAGCGTTTGATAATATGCAGAAGTTGAATTGAAGGACCGTGGAGCTAATAATTTTTTTTTGGAAAATATACAGAGGCCGTATGGAGAAATAGAAACGGAACCTTGAGCAATCAAAATAGGAGAACCGTGAAGCGGTTTCGGGAATCAATATCGGTGGTATCGCATGGCTATTTAAGTGGTAAGATGTTTTGTCTTTTGGAACACGATATGAGTCTTTGATCGACACGTAAGGTGGAGGTGGTTTCCAAAAACCACAAATGTCGCGTAACTTTGGGGAAGCAAGGAACGGTCAGGTTAGTAACGCGAACTCCGTTGGATGGTGAAGGCGAAAGATGAAAGGCTGTTCGCATGGGAAGTTGCTGGTTCGTTAACGCAGGTATGGTGAGCATTTATCTCATTGAGAATTACTTATATAATTGAGAAATGAATATGTGGGCTAGCATTGTTTAATTTGTCTTGTGCTAGAAATTGAAATAAGTTGATAGCGTAAGCTCAAGGCCCGAGAATTAAGGGAGTAAATGATATAAAACAAAGAAGATTTTTTGGGGTTTTGTTTAACATCAAAATCGAGGTTTATGAAGGTTGAACGACATAATTAAAATGTGATGTTGGCAATTGAGGTTTTTATAGAGCTCGAATGGTGGTTGATCCATATAATTATAATTTGGCTTTTATATAAAGTCATATTTTGCATTCAGATTCTCATAAAAGGTCTGAAGATTTTTGGAAGCTTAATTACAAAATTGAATCCGATTTTATGGAATGGGAAAATGCCTATGGTCTATGACCATAGAGCATAAAGGAGAAGATGCTTCCACATATAGTTGTGAATTCTAGTTTTATGACGAGTAAATGAAGAAGAGTGCTTCTGCATCAATGTTGTGAAATTACCCAGATTTAAAATTATTTGGAAAATAATTTTGGAATGAAATTTTATATGCAATAGAAGTGAAGATTGTGGGTATATAGTGGGGTGACCCACCATCAAGTTTCAACAACATTTTTAGGGATTGACTCTTGGGATACCCGATGTTTGGATCGAGGAGTTACCTATGAGGATGCAGCGCCATACCATTGGTGTGCCCAGCCGTTGGATGAGGTTGTTGCACATGATAGCCCAAGAAGTGACCTACTATCATGAGCATCACTAGGTTTACTTAGATTATGCTATGTCTGTATACATTTTGAGGTCAGATGACCAACGTGTCTTCGACACAATTTTGTAAAAAACTTGATATAAATCTATTTTACTTTCAATGTTTTTCTATGATTATGTGCAATCCTATTCAATTGTATGATGTGAATTGAAAATATATCTTTACATATGCTGAAAATGTCTATTTAACACATAATTCTCCAGTGAATCAACCAAAGTGTTGAAGTTTCTAGAAATATTTTGATATTGAATGTAATCAAAATGCCTTTCCAAAATATGAAATCTAAGGAACATGCGATGAATTGATGGATTTCAGACCGTATAGATGCCAGTAAGTTGTAGTATGACAAGTTGTGAGTCCATCCTAATGATGATGTGGTAAATTCCAAGTAAAATGGCATCAGAGAGTAGTTCAATCAACCCGCTATACTCAGCGATATTGTTGGTCCATCAACTGATACAAATCCCTTGGAATATCACTAACTCACCACTTGGAGCAAAGATGGCCCATGCTGGAGAGGATATATTCTGAGTACCACGACTAGCACCATCGACATATCCAACAAATGGTTTCGAAGATTCCGACATCTGCAAAAAATGCAAAGTGTATTACTAACCAGATGAAAAAATCTAAAAGGCACACTGCTGCACACACTCAAAAAAAGCATATAATACAATGTTTACTACGCAAAATCAAGCATAGTAATGTTTAAGATACAACCCATTTCGAGGATGCGAAAATGGAATCCCATCATAATCTACCAACTCATAGGAACCCTTATCTAGAATGCGCTTGAAAATGTAGGGGTTGTGCCATAAGTGTTCAAATTTTCTTGCTCCTATTTTATTAGCTTTCTGATAATAAAGCAAGACCATGTCTCCTTCCGAGAAGGTGTGAGCTTGGACATTGCGTTCGTATTGCTCCTTAATTTGTGTCTTATGCGTTTAGTTGGCCAATGCGTCTTCACGATGTGTTTCATCTAGATGGATGAGATCTTAAATACCATCCTCTTCTACAGAAGTGTTAGGTATCAGGTCAATCATGAGTTTCAACAATGGTATTTTTCATTGTATTGGTAAGATAAATTCCATACCATAAACCAATTGAAAGGGAGTGAATCTAGTCACATTTCTCACCGAGGTTCGATATGCCCACAAAGCCGAGTACAGAATCAAATGGCAGTTTCGTTTATGAACCCTAATCATGCATTGAAGCATACGCTTAATAATCTTGTTGATAGCTTAAAATTGTCCATTATCCTATGGATAATAGGGGTTAGAACTATCACATGACATTCCTAACTTGGCAGTCAACTCATCCATCATGTGATTGAAAAAAAAAATTCCATGATCTGTGATTATGGCTTGTGGTACACCAAACCGTGAAACCACATGGTTAAAAAAGAACAATGCAGTTGTCAGTCTTGTGTTGTTGAATGTAGGCATCGCCCCATCCCACTTGGTAAAATAGTAAACGAAGATAATAATATACCCATGCCCCCCGGCCGAGCGGGTGTTACATGTCATGAATTCAATGCCCCATTTTGCAAATGGTCCAACATCGAAAACATGATGCATTGGTGTTGGTGGAAGGCGGGCTTTACGATCAAATATTTGGCAAGCATGAAAAATTCTAACCATGATAATGCAATCATGAAATATGGTAGGCCATAAGTAACCAGTGAAGAGATTCTTTTGTGCGGTAGCATAGCTAGACAAATGTCCACCGCATGCGCTAGAATGGAAATGATGCTCGGATAAGGGAATCTTTAAGAACACCAAAGGAAGCTTGCGCAACCTCATCCTAATGGAAGGGTACCCCCTTTTTCAAGAGTTGAGTAAATCCCTTATCCATTTCGGCGTAGTTAGGAATGAACCTCCTTAGAAAGTTAGCCTTCCCTTGGAGTCTTTGTAACTGAAGCAAATTCGAAGGAGTGAGAAAATCAAGAATAGCCTGGAACTTCAATGGGTCTAGCCAAATTCCGTCTTTCGACACGACGAATCCAAGAAAATGACCATAACAACCACCAAACACACATTTGTGTGGATTGAGGCGTATTTGATAGTTACAACATCGTAAAAATATCGCTCTCAAATGTAACGGGTGGTCAACTCATTTTCATGAATGTGTAGGTAAGTCATCCAGATACGGTTGAATGATGTGTTTGATGTCATGAAAAGTATAATTCATTGCCCTCTGGAATGTGGCCCCAATGTTATTTAAACCAAAATGGAGTTTACAATAGGCGAATGTTCCCCAAGGACAGATGAAAGCCATTTTATATTGGTCCTATGGGTGATGTTAATCTAATTGTAACTAGAGAATCCATCCATGAAAGAAAATATTTCACATCTGGCACATTCATCAATAATTTGGTTGATAAAGCGAGTTGGACAGTTGTCTTTCAGACAAGTATTATTAACATCCGGATAGTCGACACACACCCTGATTGTGCCTTGTTTCTTCATGACAGGAACAATTTTAGATACCCAATCGAAAAGCATAATAGGTTAAATGAATCCAGCACGCAAATGTTTTTCAACCTCTACTTTAATGGAAACATTTGTAGGTGAACATGATGAGGCGCTGTCACACCGGCTTAACATCAAGATACATTTTAATCTTATGGTCAACAATGTTGGAGCCGATACTTGGCATCTCCTCATATGACCAAGAAAATACATCTCAGAATTCACGAAAAAGAGTGTGGTAAGTGTCAAGTTGAGATGGAGAACATGATTCACTGACACAAATGTTTTATAAAATACCATGTTTGGTCAAAATATAGATAGAAATAATTCCTTCAATATTTGATGGGTTTCGCTTGGAATCGATGGTGTGAATAAGAATAGAATTCGTCAAGCACTCAACGACAGTAGGGTGATATATTTCAAATGAATTATCTTCACTATAATATGGAAGTTGGGATCGTTGATGTGGTGATTCCCATGATTATTCTTCTGGCATCATGGTTTCCATAATGCTCTCATCAGTCGAGAATACGAGTGAAAATGGATAGAATAATTACCAAAATCCGATGAACGATCAACCCAAACAATTGGAGACAATGGATTTGGATTTGTTGCATAAGCCAAGAAAATTGATTGCTATGCTAGCTCAATTAGAATTAGCAACATGATGTTGCCCAACCTAACTACTTCAGAATCATTGGGTATATTCCTTAAGTCAGATGAAGTGGAAGATGTCATGTTGCAGGTCTCTATATGTGTGATTTTCACCAATGTCGCAGGCGATGGTAACGAAAAGGTGTCCATTAGGGAAGGATACTTAAAGAGTCCTACATAAATGGTTGTGATACTTCTTTTATGGGGGAAGACGACCATATGGAACTAAGTAGATACTACTGCATCCATAACATAAACCCATGGTCTTCCAAGTAATATGTTGTAGTCGAGGGGTCCTTCAACGACCTCAGCTTCAATAGTAATTGATTTTCCCCCTAGTTCTACTTGCAGGTTATTAAGATTTCCACAATACTTATATGAACGACCGTCAAAAGCTTTCAACGTTTTAGGTGAATGTGACAAAGTCTGCGAACCAAGTGATTTCTAGCAACTCATTGACATGATACAAGTAGATTTGCCTTCATCAATGATAGTGCGATGAATGAGGTAGTTCAGGACATGTAATTGAATCAAGAATGATAACTTTGCTGGTAATTTTGGCACATAGTATGTGTGATTAAAGACTATGAGATTTGAATACGTTAGATTTATTGCACTGATCGTGGAAAAAAAAGTCTGCTTCTAGGAGGGACAATTCAGAAGTACCTCAAGCATCGACATAGCAGAAGGTGACTGAGAGAGATCTTCTACTACATTATAATTTTGAGCTGCGCGAGCTCGATGGTTTAATGTCGATTTGTGAACTATTCTCTTCTTTGGTTTTATTGTTAACTCTAGAAGGATAGGCGATAGAGCCGAGTTAGATGACATCGAAGTCAAAATGGTAGGCTGATCTTTAGCCTTACCATTGGACGACGACAACGGATTACTGTAATCGTAGCTTCGTTTCGACACCAAAACATCAGTTTTTGGCTTTGTAACGGATAACATAAGCACTTGTGAACTAGAAGTAGGATTCATCGCAACCAAATGTGTTTCTGGGTTCAGAAAAGGATTTGTCAACATTGTAGATGAGGTAGAATTCTGAAGAAGCTTTGGGACTTCCAGCGGTGAGGAAAATCTCACATAAAATGCTCCTCATTACATATGAAGCAAGGTAACAAGTTTTCCGAAAAGAACTGGATGAATCAGATGATTTTTCCTACGGGGGTGAAGTTTATTTCTACTTGTCTTTCCGCTTCTTCCTATTTCCTGGTTTCTTATCACTTTTTCCTTTGTTAGATGACACGGCATGGATTTCGGAAGAAGCAACAGGATTAGATGCAGTAGGGTTTTGATTTGAAACAACAAGTGTAGGACCAGATAGTCGATTTGCCATTGGAGCGTGAGCAGAACCAATCACACCATCGTCGACATGAATTTCCTGACCAGATGGAGCAGGAGGAACAGAAAAATTCGGTCACGACATGTTTGGAATATTTTTGTAGAGCGTGCCAGACTGAGTATAAATCAGATCGAGATACTAGGCATGAGAAATAACTTGCTCTTCAATGACAACATTGCCTTTCGCCACATCCTCGATGATAGATGGAAACAAGGACTTAATTAACCACTCAGCTAAAGGCTGATTAGGAACAAAGGTTTTAACCATTCGATGATAATGACACAACTCATGTATATGATCAGAAATATAAGTAGTAGTGGTATGTTTAAATTTGGTCAAAATTTTCGTTCCAGTTTCATATATGATGGGTAAATACAAGTGGTTTAAAAATGTAGTGGCTAAAGGTGTAAAATTATTAAACGAAGGTCGTGGTAATTCAATGTACCACTTCGTAGCTAGACCAGTAAGTATTTTCTGGAAAATATGCAATCTAACAGAATCATCATTTAAAGAGTTTGATGAACACCATAAATGATAATTCATGACATGCGTAGATGAGTCTTCTCTAGAATTTCCATTGAATTTTTTAATGTCTGAGGGTAATTTATGTGGAATCATTGACCACCAAGGTAAATAATGAATTGGATCATTGGTGAGCTGATTTAAATCCTGTAATTCTAATGTTGCAACAAATGGCAACTATCGATTAAGGTCAGGTTGAGCGTAACCAAGATAAGATGGAATTGCCTGAGCAGTAATCCTTTGCATATCAACAAATGGATTTTGTTGTTGGTAACCCAGATAGGGGTAGGCTTGCTGACCAGGTCCTGGATTAGTCTGATAATGTGGGAATGGTTGTTGCGGCTACCATGGTATCTGATAAAATGGTTGCTCGCTAGGATAATTTGGACCCAGTTGTGAATATATAGGGTTAACAGAAACCTGTGAAAAATGTAAACTAGTCTGCAGTTGTGAAATTCTTGATACTAATGGTTGTTGAATAGCAGTCTGGGAAGACTGAGTCTGTAGACCCGAAACTTGAGGGTTAGGGCTGGAAGGACCCGCTTGTGCAGATTGAGCAACAACATAGAAGAAATGACAAGCGTAGTAGGCACAAATGTGATAGGTTGAGCTGTTTGATATTAATACACAATCGTTTGCGGCTGAAAAGGAAAAGTAGGATGCCATTGGAAAACATGCATTCTAGCATATGATGGACCTAAATATGATGGAGTACTGCCATATGGACCGAACTTCTGTGGTCCCCCAGCATATGGAGTATAGGGATATTGAACATACTTTCATATGAAGGGTATCCAACAGATACTGAATAAGATGGATGGTAATTAGATGGACCGGCTTGATATTGAGGGTCAGTCCATTCAGTACTCATGATACATGAACTAGATATAATTCCAGATGATGACATGGGTGAATTCCATGGACTAGAGGAGACACCATAGTAGGTTCCATTTAACACTCGGTAACCCTGTGGGATGAATGGACCACCATACAAATGTTCCTCGGGTGTCATTGAAAACATCGAAGATGAAACAACAATAGATGATGCCGCAGCCGTAATAAATGATATAGTCTGAGATGCTATCTCTACCATGGTTAAATAACCCAGAAAATATTCTAAAAAATCTACTAGAACTCGAGATTCAAAAGGATCAATGGAAGAAGAGTCAGTCAAACGAGGAAAGGATTGATATAAATGAAGCTCTGACCCAAAATGAGTGGGGGTCGAAGGGGTTGTCTCTTCTTGAATTTCTTCCTCTATCAAAATCAAACAAGTTGGAAGCACTTCACTATCATGGCCGAGATACATTTCAGGTGGTAAAATCTGTGGTAAAGAGAAAGAATCGACGATTACAAATGGTCGAGGATCAAACGGTTGCACCGTAACAACTTTGTGTTGTTCGACTTCGGGATCAACTATTGGATCGACTTCTAGTTGAACAAGCTCGGGTTCAGGATTCACCATTTCACTGGATTGAATTTCAGTGTCCTCAGATAACTCAGATATTTTTGTCTCGACAGTTGTAGATAAACCGGGACCAGTCAAAATGACACACGACGTGGTACTCAAAGGATCAGATGTCTCTGGTATATCAGATGATGTAGCATCAAGAGTTCCAGAGGTACGAGACTCAGTAGGGCGAGCATGCCTTCTTCTACTAGGATTAGCTTTTGGCAGTAACGGAGGTTTATTCGTTGTCCTACGCGAATAACAGGGAAGCGGTTGATATTATTCCACGATTACTGATTGATTTTAAAAAAAAAAAAAAAAACAAAAACAGGGTGATACTAGGCAAAAGGTTTACCAAGTAACTATGAACTACAATATATTGCCTTAGTAAACTAAGGACTTATTATACGTGTAGGCAATCTCCACGAATGTTGTGTTCAGTGTATCACAGGTACAGGACGACTGACTTGGTTACCTATGGATGGTAAGAAACTTATAGTTGTCCTCCCAAATATAAACGAAGGTACGTGGAGTCCCAATCCGTGTTAGTGTTGTCTAATGCGAAACCGCACAATGAGAGCATCCCCTGATACTTTTCATACTAGAACAACACCTGATATACCTGAAAGCACATGGATGAGATCTGATATACTTACATATGTGGAATGAGGTATCACACTCAGAATTTATCGTAGACAATTAATGACAACGACGATGTTTAACGACGCCAGAACATGTCTCTAGCCTAGACCTCTAAATGTTATCGTTAATGTTACAATGCTTCCTTAGGTAAATTTAGATAAATTTTATGTTGATCTTGATTATTAGTTTGTCTTTCAGGTTCACCGTGAGATGTATTGAACATTCCTAGAATGCAATTATAATGATAAGAATTTGTTTTGAATTGATTTTCGATAATGAAAAACTATCTAGTAGGGATAGAGAAATCATATAATTTTCAATCATCAATGATCACATATAAATGAAAATTTTCCCTAAACTATTCCTCAAGTATCACTCACAATCCCTAAATACAAATAGCACATCAAAGCTCTGATGGCCTAGGCCGACCCTGGTCCCCACCAATCTACCTGAGAAGAGGTAAGCATCCCTCATAATTTAAAAAGGATTATTCCTTCCGGCCATCCTACCATGGATAGAAATCCTTAGAGGTCAAAATTGAATATATAAAGCATCACTTGGAGTCCCTGGAGGAATGGTATTGTCCACCCTCAAAAAGGGTGTTTCTAGAAAGTAAAAATATCATTTCATAATGAGAAGTGCTGTATAATTTTTTTTTTTAGGAAATAGAATAGTATGCATGTTTTTCTTTTCAATTTACTTTAAGTTTAGATGAACGAAAAAGAAACTAATGCACAAAAAATCACTCAAAATTTTTAAGAGAAACGAAGACTGAAACGACAATTCCTCTTTTCGAAAATAATGAATTGATTAAATGTGGAATTTAACTTTGGAACTATTCACAATGATAAATAAAACAAAAATAAACATTGAGCAAACAAATCCAAAGTGAGGCAAGAAGAGTAAAGTTAAACTGGTCTCTGGAGGTATTCAGTCACTGAAAACTTCAGCAAGAAAACACTGGCGTGAACTGGCAAAAGACAAAACAGATAAATTTTAGTTGGTCACAGGGGAAATGCACCCCTAAGTGGGAGAGAATGCATTTTAGAGAATTGTCCCTAAGCCAACAATGTTATGCAAAGCACTGTGTCAAGAGCAACAGTGTGTTGGTGTCAGAGGACTCTCTAAAAAAGAAAGCAATCACACTAATTTTTCTAAGACACATTCAAATGACTTAAAATAAGTAGGTAAAGTTGACTAGATGTTGATGCATAAGGAAAAAACCACTAGGGATGATCTGGCATTCCCCAGTATGGTCACCAATTTGTTTTACAAAAATACAAACCTATGGATAAGTATGATTTCTCTAAGTGGGTGGTTCACTTAGAACAACAGAAAGAAAGATATTTGATATTTTCCTTAGCGTGAATAGATAAAGGGAGAGAAACATACTTGTAATTTTTTCACTTTCCCTCGCCTCCCTTCATCGATTTTGTCGCTCTAAATCCAACTTAACTCGCTCGATTAATACCTATAATGGCAAATAGAAGACAGAAAACAACATAAAGGCAGTACAATCTATTCAAATTAAAAAATTGAATCGATTAAACTCATTAATACACATATTGCATCATTGACATGTGCATTAGGAAAGGAAAAAATATCTTTATTATGAAGTATAAGGAAGAGTACAACCATTTGATCGATTTTCCATCACTCATCCATCTTGAGTCCCATCCTCATCACATCCAACATCAACAATCTAGCAGCATCACAGTACATGCACACACCTTCAAGAGTTGATATCCAACCAACATAACTCTACTTAACATAAATTATTGCTCTCTTGTGCACTATGTTCAGTGCTCTGTTTATAAGTAGATGAAGGTAGTTTGAAATAAATGAACAATTGAATGGCTTTCCTAAAAATGGATCAAGATGTTTCCTTGTTCATGGAAATAGGAGGATAAGAGGTTTAATGAATTCATGGGTTCCAAATTTGAGGCTATTAGATTAGGTGAGAGTTGGAACAACTTCTAGAAGTCACTAGAAGTCGGGGAGATTCCTAGAATCCAACGAAAAATTCTCTCCCAGTCGACCAACACACTCCAAAGTGGGCCTAGAGACTCTACAACACAACCCTGCATGGGAGTAGATGCTATGTAAAGTAGTTACAGTTGTTTAGGGGTATGTTGATGGCTTGATAGGGCACTTCAACTGGCATCTAAGTAGTGAAACTTTCATGAAGGAAGACCATCAATGTGAAGGCTTGTTTAGGGCATGGAGCAACCAATTTAGAGTATGATAGATTCTAATGAATATTGATCTGTGTTTTGGGATGATGCCCAAATCGACCTATAACAATCCTCTACCATTTCCTCCTGCTATTGAAAAGGATTCTTATACTCTTGATCATGAAAATATGGACAATAATACTACAAATTATCATCAAACTCATAGGATGAAATATGACTATCATCATCAATAAGTTGATCTACTTCATTTTCAGGAAAAGGAAAAACTATTATTTGTTGGAATATCTCTTGAATATGATGACAACTAGTTTCTATTATTCCATATTTATGTAAAGATAACTTAAATAAGAGTTCTTCAATTTCATCACAATTTAAATCTTGATCATAAATGGAAATTCCCATATGATGAATAATACCATCAAAATTTCCACAAAATATTTTTACCAACATTATAGAAGAGTAATTTTGCTTATAATTTTTACAAAATTATGCATAGAAATCCTTAAGAGAACATAGACTAGCAATGGTAAATCATTCATACCATGATATTGCATTGTCTTCTAAAGTTTCCATCAACATATTAATTAAGAAATCCTCATGAAACTAAACTCTAAGTCTACATAAATTCATGTGAAACTTAATTAAATGAAGAGCATGAGTCTTCTCCTTTCTTATCTTTGAATACTGGGAGATAGGTTGACCAATCAAAACAAGGCATATGATTTGGAAAGGCAGGAATATGAGACCTATCCATAGGATCATACTTGACATTTGTTGTTGCAATTGAACCCATCTTCATTCCTGGATCCTATTTCCAATGGAATATTCATATGAGGTTGAAACTTGATAGGAGTCGCTAGGTGAATAATTCAGCCTTCATGTGTCCGAATGTTGTCCACCATCAACAATCAGATCTGAAAATTATATAATATTTCCTGGAGAAGAAGAAACCTTTCGTTCCCCGACAACGACGCTACTATGTTAGCACTCTGTAAATTTCCCTAAACTGAGGAAATAAATCCTAGAGGTAACCACATACCACTTGTAGGGTAAGGTCCATTCCCCCTAACCTTGGAGACGACTCTCTCACTGGTTTAAATATCAATTATAGACCAATAGGATATGGATTTTAGACTGGTTATTAATATCATAAGGTATATGACATAATATTTAATGGAAATTGTTGGGATAGAGGGCCACTAAAGTATAAGATCATAGAAAATCAGGGCATGCATGAGGCATTTATATAACAAAGGCAAAGTAGGTGCACATTCCAAGTCAATTATCAATTGTAGTAGAGAGAAGAATGAGGGAAACATAAAATTATCCTGTCAAATGCAACAAAGCATATCATTATGAATTATTCTACATAACTAATGACCAAATATTTAGAAGAACCATGACATAGAAATGAAGAATTCCATCATGTATGAGATCCACAATTATCTTGAGAATCTAAGGATATGTTCAAAACAACAACTTCAAAAATGGATATCATATTAACATAAGGAAAACACAAAGTTGAAACCACACACCACATAAATCTCTAAAAAAAGAGGCACAAGCCTGCTATGAGCTTTTTATTCCAAAAGAGAAAATACATACACCAAGGCCTAATTCGATGAATTAACCAACAACAACCAACTTCATTATTTTTCAAGATCTTAAGTACACTTACATTATATAGATAACTCATGACTATATACATTGTATGATCTATCCATTTAGAATGGATCGAATCACCCACAATTAGTGTTACACAATATTTTGTCGCATTCCTCAGTTCTTATCCCAAGTGTGGGCATTTGTGTCGCCCATGTCACAAATGTCATAAAGTGACAAAAGTTGTATAAACTTATTCATCCTAGACAACATGCTTAAGATATCCTTGAAGACCTAAAAGAGAAATTCCATAAATTGTTTCTGTAAAAAGTTTGTAAAAAAACTTGCTTTACAAGCCCAACTTGGTCCTCTCCTTAGTAAGCTTGCGCTTGTCACCTTGTCCTTGTCCTGTGAACAGTGCTACCATCATGGGAATTCAACAGTAAAGTCAGACTGGTCCTCTTCAGGCAGATTCTCCCAAAATGGGGCAGAAGCTTCGGCCTCTAGAATTCTCGAGAACAAAGTTCTGGTACTTGTTGGTTGAGGATATGGTTGAATACTCCCATTTTTGGCCCTTGATCTTATCTCCACAAATTTTCCCCTCATTAGTGGATCCTTAACGTCCTTAGCTCTATTATAAGAGAGTGCCATGCTAGTGAGCCTTGGATGGTCATTGCTGGTTTCCTTACTTCTCCCTAATTACACCTATATGTTATTGATTTGATGAATAAGGAGAAGAGATTGAAGAGCATGGTTTGGACTTGGATTACCACTACGAAGGAGACCTTCAACATCGAGGCGCCGGTTGTAAGCTTTTCTTTGTTCATTTGATAATACAAAGTATACTTTTCTTTCCATAAATTTGTTAATGTTGGTTGGTTTAACATGATACTCCTTAATCTGTCATGTAGTTTGCTTTGAAACATATATATTATATATCTTTCATCTTTCATCGTGTGATATTATTTACAGGTATTCGGACGCAGAAGGCATAGCGAGGAACAAGCCTAGAAGCCAAGGGATCGACATTGACATCGAGGAAATGACTCCATAATGAATAAGGTAGGCCATCTCCCTCTCTCATTTTACTTTCAATGTTAAACTAGGAAAGCTTGTATCCTTTGTCACGATTGTTACTAGACCCACTCATTGGGCTAGAGGGATCACTTATTTTTGAAGAAGGGATTGTTTGCATAAAAAAATGGCGACTCCATTGGGGAGATTACACCCTTTTCACCCTTTTCACCCAACCATTGAACGACCACTTGTTTGGCATGTAGTCTGGCTTATTAGTGTTTTAAAGTATCAAGTCTAGAGTTTTCCTTCAAAGATTTTTTGTTTTATCCCTCTTTTCATTTCCCATTGCATTTTTTATAGACACAGTCACAATGTCATCGCTGGTTTTTGTTGGAACAGTCGCACTACAGACCACTGGTTTTAATTAGTGGACCGCGATGGTCTTAGAAAATAGAGATTTTTTGGGTCTCTTCTGGAAAACCCTTAGTGTTTCTTGATCTTTGAAATGTTTTCTTTTCTTTGATTATATTTATTTCTTGCCTTGAGTGCTTGCAGTCTCTTTGAGAAACACAAATTGGTCTTGTGATTTAAGTGATAAAATTTATGTTTTAGTTGAGACTTGTTGTTGCAATTCAATTAAAATATTTGTTTATTGCTTGTGTCAATAAAGAAAAAATGATTCTCTACTTTAGGGTAGTACTAAACTTAGTGCTTGTTCAAAGAAATCAAGTTTTTCATCTCTTTACTTTTCATTTCAAGAATTACTTTTGGTTAAATGCATAATATAACTTGCATTGGAAGGTTAGTTTTTAAAATTTCTTATTGATAATAGATTAATTTTTTTGAATAAGTGGAATATTTTTAAGTGAATTAATTGCATTAATTGAATTTTCATATTCAAAGAGAAAAAAAATCACTTTTATTTAAGTGCATATTAGTGAAAGTAGAAATCTTTTTACTTTTGAATAAGTTGCATTTGGGATGGTGAAAATTAAATCGTTTTGCGTTTTAGAATTTGGATTTTTGGAAAGTAAAAAGTTAAAGCTAGTTGGGGGGCATTTTTTTTGCTGCATCACTCTTTACGATCTATTTCCTTATTAGTTTAGCTTTCATTGAAATAAAAATAATTCTTTTTCTCATTCAGCTGCATCTTAGGAATTCAGGTGACATCATTTTGAGCCCAAAATCGAAACTTAATTCCATATCAACATTAGAATAAAACTCAAATAACCTAAGGAACATTTGGAATTAATGCAAATATCTAGAGGTCTAGGCTAGAGATGTTTGTTGGTGTCGTTAAGCATAGCAGTCGTCGCTAACATCCTATGTTGCATTTTAGGGGTGATATCTCCTCCCACCTATGGAAGTATATAGGGCCATTCTCCACATATGGTAAGTATAAAGGGATGCTCTCATCCAACAGTTACACATTAGATAGCACTACTACAGACTCAACTCCCACGTACCGTAGAGTATATTTTGGGATACCCCACTAGGTTTTAAACCTACCATAGGTAATCGAGTCAGATTCTTTGTAGACGTGATACACCGAATAGAACATTTGGGGAGATTAGTTGCAGTACTTCAAGTCCTTCGTTTTCCAAGGTGTATATCACAGTTCATAGATACCTCGTAATCCCTTTGCCTAGATTACCCTTCTTTATTTATTTTGTTTAATTCTAAAATTTACTGCCCATGAAAACATCCTACCTGTGAAGTACTCCTTTGCCTCATTATGTCTTGTTAATTTAAAATTTAAAATTTCTCTAAACTAATTCATCTATCCTTTATTTGATATTTTCTAAAGGTCATCGTGGTTGAATCTCCGAATTAAACTCACTCGTCCCCTAAACGATCTCAAGGGCCTCGGCCTGAGATTCCACATTTTCCACGTGGGTCTCTTGAAGCTCAAGGTTTTGAACTTAGAATTATCCCAAGCATCCAACCACTCTCTTCATGACCACAACCTGACGATTGGCTTTTGCCATCTAAGGATCTTGAGCCAGAAAGTCCTGAACCCGCTGCATAGTTGTTGGTCTTTCCTCCTAATCCGCTCTATGATATATTATTAATATCTCTTGAGCATCCATATATTCCTTTCAATGATCCTAAAATTATTTTTTGCGCTTCTCTCGTCAGACCTCGAACTACTGCTCAACATTTATTTCCACCACACATGGCATTGAATCCAGAAGATTGTCCATTTGTAAGCACCCCTCAAAATATTCCTCTGGAAACTTTTGCGACCCACACCCCATAAGTTGACATTGATTCCATGTTTCCTCTGGAAGGTTTTTATTATGTTTCCACTCCTCGTGATTTAGGAAGTGGAACGAATGTACTGTCTAGTGAAGTTATGTCTTCACTTCCTCCAGGTTACACTACTCTCGGAAACCTTGTTTCTGGATCTTTTGGGGTTACATCCCTTTTTCATAATCCCATTTGTTTAACTGGTGTTTCTCCCTCTTCAGTCTCATTTGTTTCAAATGTGGCCATCGTTTCACAACCTACTACTCAACCTGTTGTTTTTGTAGGTAAAATATTCATTTCAATGGGATCACATGCTCCTTTGTCACTATCTACGATAATTTTGGTTCCACCTTTGAGTGGAAAATATATTGTTTTGTCCGTGATTTGGGGGAAATCACATCCCTTATATGTAACTCCCATTTCGTGTGGGGAAATTTGAACTATGGAACTGTATCGGGGGTGAGACAACCCATATTTACTCTTGGTGGAACTTCGGTTTCATCCATAACAATTTTTGTCATAGGTACCTCTCTACGGGTTGGCCACCCTACTTTAGCTCAGCTTTTTTATCAACAACCCCATATTCAGCAACTGCATATCCAAAATCCTTATGTTCAACAACCTAACATACAATATCAGTGTTATAGTTCAATTTGGGTATCATCCCCCATGACCTAGTAAAACCAGACATCATCCCCAAGACCAATTAAATAGGGTCTATCATCCCCTTACATTTCAGTTGCTTCACGCCCTAAAAGAAGAAAAAATAATTCATGACTTCTCTTGTGAGATTTCCAAGGTTTGAATTATATGTTATATCAGTTATGAGCTCACCAACGCTACCTCTAAAGGGAATAACTATGTTGCATATGCAACTCCCTCCATTCAAGGGTGCATTGCAATGCACTTCCTGACATTCAAGGGTGCGTTGGTCAAATGGGAGTGAAATTCTCATTGTTCCGGAATCTCCACATGGCCAGTGCCTTCTAGAAGAGTCCATATGTGTCAAAATTCGAATCCATGTGTCCATCTAACACCTCTAAACTTGGAAACATGTATTTCCTATTATTAGAAATTCATTGATTGATAAACTACCTTCATTTTCCCTATAAATTGAGCACAGATCCTAGTGTTAGGGAGGGGCGAATTTTGGTAAAGAAATGTTGTTGGATTCTCAATTGTGAGAGTGATAGAAGTGATATGCTACTGGTGAGATTTCAATTGTGATGAGTCTGGGATGAAGCTGGAGCTGGTGACATCAAATCGATCATTGGTTGTAACCTCCCCCTTCTACTCTTTAATAAATATTTTTGTTCATTTTGCATATAGGTATCTGTTTATGTTTCTATTTCTCATGTAATGGAATCTTGAATGATATATATGTTTCATGTTCAATCAATTTAACAGGTTAAGATAAGTAGGCATCTCTATATTTCAATCTCTTTGTTGTTCTCTATTTATACTTGCAGGAATCAATTTGGCGATCTAAGTTGTATTGGAGGCTACAACAAAAGCGACAGAAGGAGAATAGGAAGCACTTGGATTACAAGTAATTCCTTCTATCTTTCTGTATGTCTATTTACTCTTAGAGAAAGTGATAGTAAAGTCTTTAATCTGTTGTTTTAAGTGAATAGCACCACACTTGTGGAATTTGATTTATCCATAGATCATAATTTTGTATAACAAATTGGAGACTCCGCTGGGGAGCATCCTATCATTCCTGGTGTTTTTTCCTCTGCCTATCCACCTAGTAGCATCTACTTTTAGTTATTAGACATTTGAATCAAATAATTGCATTAGAATTGTGTTCTGTAGCCTGAATTTTGAATCTCTGTTGTGCCCAACACACTGTTAGTCAAGACACAGTGCACTGCAATGCATTTTACCCCACTCAGGGGTGCATTACAACGCATTGTCTCCCTTTAGAGACTGCGTTGTCCCCTTAGCCAACCAAATTCCATTTGAATTTTTCATTGCCATCATTCTCAACCATTTGTTTGTTGTGTTTTCAATTGTCTGATACCTCTTAGAGACCATTGAATTTTCCTAATTCTTCCTCCTTTGAAAAGTAAGTTTGTTCAATGTCTCTTTAAGTGTTTTTATTTATCATTGACAAAGCAAATTCGAAGTATTTTATTTCTGTATTAGATTCATTTATTTTCATAAAGGAAATTGTTGTTAAATTCTTCATTTATTGTAGGAAAAATTGTACTTCCATTCTTCATTTTTCCTAAAAGAGAAATTGTTGTTAAATTCCTCATTTCTCGAAGAAGAAAACATTTGTTTTTGTTGATTTGATGCATATAGTTTCCCTTTTGCATTCACATTAAGGGGACTGAAAATAAAAACTTGCATATGTATATAGTGAATTTTGTGTTTTTCATAGGAACAAGTTAGGAAAGATGCATATTAGTTTGTGCCTTTTGTTGTTTGCTCTAAAAACTAATTGCTCTTTCCTTTAGTAGCTAGGATTTTCATCGAAAAAGCTAAAATTGAAAGTTTGCTTATCATTTTAGTTTGCATTTTAGGAATTTCCATCACATTTTAGGCAAATTGATAAACAAGATCAACTTAAAATTTACATCAATTTACCTAAAAAAGCATTGGAATCATAATGATAACATTTAGAAAGTCTAGGCTAGAGATGTGTTCCGACATCGTTAAATATAGCAGTTGTCGTTAATTGTCTGCGATAAATTCCAAGTGTGATACCTCACTCCATGTATGTAAGTATATTAGAGCTCGCCCACGTACCTTCGGGTATATCAGGCAGTGTTTTAGTTCGAAAAGTATAAGGGAGTGCT
The DNA here is from genome assembly GCA_034641835.2 of Pinus albicaulis. NCBI lineage: Eukaryota > Viridiplantae > Streptophyta > Pinopsida > Pinales > Pinaceae > Pinus > Pinus albicaulis. The sequence goes on along the minus strand of CM076584.1, from coordinate 1,409,894,545 downwards.
CTCACTATGCAGTTTCACATTTGACAGCGCTAATACGGACTTGGGCCTCCACGTACCTTCGGGTATATTTGGGAGGAAAAATTTAGGTTGTTATCCATCCATTGTGAACCGAGTTGGCCACCTTGTAAATTTTGATGCACCGAACATATCATTTGGGGATATTGCCTACCCGTACTTCTTGGTTCACCAGGAGGTATTTGTTAGTTCACAATTACTTAGTAAACCTTTTGCCTAGAATTACCCTTTTTATTTTTTTTATTTTTTTTGGTCATAAAATAAATCAGTCATCATGGAAGAAGAACATCCCTTTCCCATATTTTGTGTAGAATATCATTGAAACCACCTTTACCACTGGAAGCTACTTCTGGTCGGTGAAGGCGACATCACTCTACCGAAACTAGTACTATCACTACCTTTGGTGCAACATCATCCTCACATATACCAGAGTCGGCACAAGTTGTTTCTACAAATCCTGGTTCATATACTGTTGTTGAGACGGAGTTCTCATAGCCACCCATGCTCACGATCCATCCAATCAGTGAGACCATGCCTCTTGAACCCAACGTTGTTCAACTAGAAGTTGATCTAGATCCTGTCACTTTTTTTCCAGAACATCTACATCCCTAAGTTGAATGACCAAAATTTGTTCTTGTATCGGCTGCCTCACAATCTATTGTAGCCATTGAGTCTCCCATATCGCGTAGTCAACCTCCTAAAATATACTTTGGGCCTGACAGAAAAATCCTTCCACCTGGTTTAATTTCGATTGAAGAAATACCACAAGACGAAACACCTTTAACTCCAACTCATTTTGGGGCAGAGATTTACCTGTACGAGTATTTTAACCAATCACCTACCTCTGCTTTTGTTGATACTGTGTCTATTAGAGTTCCCGTAGATCTAATAGGGTATACATTCGGTCGAAAAACCATGTTTGATCCAACATATTTGGCTGGAACATCTGTTCCAATTGTGACAGAACTTGCTCTCACTACCCCATCGATGTTCATGACTTCACCAGAGTCACTTTTGTATGGTGGCCTTCCATCCCACCTGATTACCAATATTTATCTGGAACCTTATCTAGTGCATCCTCAAACCCATAGACTTCACCAATGTCATCGTTTGGTATTCTAACTAGTAAATCTATAGTGAGTAATAAACGGCTTGATCCTTTATTACATCATTAGGGCAATATCAAGCTGGTCCATCTTGGTATATTCCATCCAATACAATTTCAACTGGACTCCCTGCATTTGGAGAACAATATTTTCCATCTTATTATACTCCTCATGCTGGGGGGAAACCTATGGTCACCCACTTCAACAGTACTTTGTCATTATTTGGTCATCATAATGTCAGAGTGAATGTGTGCCAATGGCAACCCACTCTGCCTATCCATCCACAAACGGTTGTAGACTTGTATCAACCGGTTCAACCTGTTGCACCCACATCAAATCCACTTGTTAATACATCTTTACCCATATTACAGACTCAAACTTTTATACCTTAACTATCTCAGGTGGGTCCCTCAACTCAATACCCTCAAGTATTGGGTCCTCAGACTCCAACTCCTTCGGCTGGTTTAAAAGAACCACCTATATCTGGAATCATTTATTTAAAATATCGATTACCATATTACAGGATGTCACATATGCAACCAGGTTATACCTCTCCACAATCGAATCCAAGTTATCCTAGTTTGAGTTATAATATTGGTGGACAGACCCCTTGGCAGCCACAAGCGCACATGCCACAACCTTCATTTCAACAAGCAGCGTACCCATGTTTTGGTCAACATAATCCTCACGCGTTTTCTTATCAAAACAACCCCCATCTCAGTTACCAACAACAGATTCCTTATGCTAGTGCTCAAAGGTATGTTTCCCAAGCATTTCCATCATACCCTGGCTATGCTCAACCCAACCTCAATCGACAGTTTCCCTTTGTTGCAACTTTAGAGTTATCGGATTTAAAATAGCTCACCAATGATCCAATCAAATATTCTCCTTGGTGGCCGATACTACCTCATAAATTACCCTCGGATATTCCTAAGTTCAATGGAAACCCTGGGGAAGACCCGTCGACTCATGTTATGACTTATCATTTATGGTGTTCATCTAACTCCCTTAATGATGACTTTTTTCAACTATGTCTTTTCTAGTGTACCCTCACTGGTTTGACTGCAAAATGGTACATTGAGTTACCAAGAGCTTCTTTTGATAATTTCACTGCCCTAGCTACTATATTTTTGACTCACTTCTAGTTACCCATACGATATGAAACTAGAATGGAAATCTTGGCTAATTTTAAATAGACTAATGCTACTCACATTTTTTATCATATTCATGAGTGGCACCATCTTCGTAGAATGGTTAAGACATTTTTTCCTGATCAAATCCTTTTTGAATGGTTCATTAAGTCCCTGTTACCATCTATAACTGAGGATGTGTCTAAGGGTGGCATCATCACTAAAGTGCAGGTCATTGCTCGTGCCCAATATTTAGACTTGATTTATACTCAGTCTGGCACGCTGTATGAGAAAATTCCTAACGCACCGCGATCTAATTTTTCTGTTCCTCCGCCATCTAAGGACTCTCATACCAGAGATGGTATGATCAGTACTGAAAGCACACATCACACTACTGCATCTAATCCTGCACCTTCTTCTGAAATCCATGCCATGTCATCTGATAAGGGAAAAAGTGACAAGAAATCCGGAAGTAAGAAAAAAGGGAAATCAAAGAAAAAACAAACTTCTACCCCGTAGGAAAGATCATCTGATCAATCATTTGGAAATTAGAAACCTCGTTACCCTTGCATAATCTGTAATGAGGAACACTTTTTTCAGGACTGTCCTCACCATGTTGAAGTCTCAAAAATACTTAAGACCTCACATGTGTCAGCTGTGTTAACAGATCCATTTCTGAATCCAGACACAAATTTGTTTGCTACAGATCCAGCTTCTAGTTTCCAAGTGCTTATGCTTTCTGTCACAAATCCATCAGCTGATGTTTTGGTGTCAATGCGTAATAAATATTACGGTAGTCTGGCTACTGATCAACCTACTACCACGACCACGAATCCGTCTACGGAATCAATACCACCCACTGATATTCCTGAATTGACAATAAAGCCACCAAAGGGAGTCGTTCATAAATCGACATTTAATCCTTGAGACAAAGCTACTCAAAATTATAATATGGTTAAATATTTGGCTCAATCCCCTTTAACTATGTCAGTGCTTGAGGTGCTACAAAATTGTCCCTCCCATAAACAGGCTTTGTTATCGGCAATTGGTGGAATTGATCTGACATATTCCAATCTCATAGTCTTTAATCGTATGGGCTATGTGCCGCAATTACCATAAGAATTGGAATTCTCCATCCAAGTAAATGTTCTCAATCACCTTGTTTATTGTAATATTATTGATGAGGGAGAATCTATGTGCATTATGTCTCTAAATTTTTGGAAGTCACTTGGCTCACTGCGCCTATCTCAATAGCAAACGATGTTGAAAGCTTTTGACAGATGTACATATAAGCCTTGCGGTATTATCAATAACCTGCATGTTGAACTAGGGGGAAAAATAGTGAATGTTGAAGTTGAGGTCGTTGACGAACCCCTTGAATAGAATATTTTACTCGGAAGGCAATGGGTATATGCTATGACTGCAATCATTTCTACATATTTTAGAATGATCGCTTTTCCACATAAAGGTATCATCAAAATCATCAATCAACTATCCTTCTTTGCCTCCAATTCCCAGGTAACTGGAAGTTTTTTGTTAGTTCACACACCCCAAGTCACACTTCAGAACATTGGTGTAGGACTCTTAAAGGATTCCACTCTCATGGTAACCTTTGCATTACCACCGCCTGCGATGTCGGCAAAAATTGCAAGTATAGAGACCTGACACACGATATCCTCCACTCCATATAGATTAAGGAAGATTACGAGTGATTCTGAAGTTGTTACGTTGGATGCGTTTCTGCTGCCCAGCCTAATTGAGTTGGCATAGAAATCAATCTACATGGCTTGGGTAGAAAATTTGAAATCATCGCCGTTGGTTGTTTGGGTTGATCGTTCATTAGATTTTGGTACTCCATCTGATCCTTTTCCTCAAATTTCTTAATAGATGTCAATATTCTAGAAACAATAATGTCAGAAGGAGAACCATGGGAATATCATCATCATCGCTCCCATCTTTAGGATTATGAAGAAGATAACCTTAGTGAACTATATCGCCCATCGATCAAAACATTATTTTCGAATTCTTTTCCTATTAATGCAATTGATTCTGAGCAAAATTTATCAAATATTGAAGAAACCATGTCTATTGATATTTCGACCAAACCCAGCGTTGTAGAAAACATTCATGTTGGAGTGTCTTGTTCTCCATTAGAACTCGAAACATATCACTCTCTCTTTTGTGAATTTCGTAATGTATTTGCTTGGTCTTATGAGGAAATTCTAGAAATACATACTAGTATCATTGAACACACTATTAAAATGTACCTTGATGTTAAGCTGGTGCGTCAACGCCTTCGTCCTGTTCATCCAAAGAAGGTTGCTGCCATTAAAGAAGAAGATGAAATTTTTTTGCGTGCTGGTTTCATTTACCCTATTTTGCTAATTGAGTGGGTTTCTAACATTGTTCCTGTAATGAAAAAACAAGGGACCATCATAGTGTGCGTCGATTATTGGGATGTCAATATTGCTTGTCCAAGAGACAACTATCCTACTCCCGTAATCGACCAGATTATTGACGATTGTGTAGGATGTGAAATATTTTTGTTCATGGATGGATTTTTTGGCTACAATCAAATCAATATATGCCCATAGGACCAATATAAGACAAAAATCATCCATCCGTGGGACACATTTGCTTATCAGAAGCACCAATTTGGTTTAAAGAACGTTGGGGCAAATTTTCAGAGAGCAATGGATTATTCTTTCAATGACTTCAAGAACATTGTTCAACTCTATCTAGATGATTTACCCACACATTCACGAAACCAAACTGATCACCCCATATATCTAAGAGCTATCTTTTTATGCTTCCGACACTACAAAATACACCTCAATCCACATAAATGTGTGTTCTCTATTGGTTCTGGTCAATTTCTAGGATTCACCTTATCAAAAGAAGGAATTCAAACAAACCCACTAAAGGTCTAGGCCATTCTTGATTTTCCTGCGCCATCAAATTTACTTTAGTTACAGAGAATTCAGAGAAAGGCTAACTTTCTAAGGAGGTTCATACCCAACTACACCGGAATGGTTAAAGGATTTACTCGGCTCTTGGAAAAGGGGATTCCCTTCTATTAGGATGAAGTTGTCCAAGCTTCTTTTGATGTTGTTAAGCATACTCTTGTCCGGGCATCATTAATGTATCCCCCCAATTATCAAAGTGATTATTTCTTAAATATCGCCATGGTTGATACGAACATTGCTATGGTATTGGTCCAAGTAGAAAATGGGATAGAACATCCAATCTATTATGAGTCATAATCTCAATGATATGGAAGTGAAGTATTCGTACGTAGAAAAGCTTGCCTTGGTGGCTGTTCAAGCTATCCAAATATTTTGGCACTATATCTTGTTCCAGAAGACCATTGTCATTTCAGATTGCAACCCCATGACTTATATTTTATCATGTCAATTTTTGGGGGGCAAGTATTCAAAATGGATTGTTATTTTACAGGAATTTGATTTGGAATTCATTATATCCAAGTCAAAGAAGTCTTTAGTTTTGGCTGAGCTTCTCTATGACCTTCCCTATGATAGTACTGCCACTACATCGGAACCATCTATTCTTGTCGAGTCTCTATTTCTGATTGAATCATCTGATCCTTGGTATGGGGATTTTATCATTTATATCCAAACCTAGAATTTTCGGCTTGATACCTCTCACTCTGACCAGTGACGTATTCGATACTAAGCAAAATATTATCTGATCGTTGGAGATACACTTTATCGTCGTGGTGTTGATACAATATTAAGAAGGTGCCTCACTCATGAGGAGGTCGAAAAGTTTTTAAATTATTTTCATGTTGGGGCTTGTGGTGGACACTTGTTTGGATACGCCACGGTGGAAAAGATACTCTGCGTTGGTTAATTTTTGCCTACCAAATTTCACGACTGCATCCTCACGGTCAGAAGTTGTCATGCGTGCCAGATATTTGATTGTAAAATATGCAAACTGCCAGTGCCAATGCATCATGTTGTCTCTGTGGGAAAATTTTCGAAATTGGGCGTTTACTTCATGGTTTGTAACCCTTGTTCGTCCGGGGGGCATGGTTATATTATTTTCACAGTAGACTACTTTACCAAGTGGGCCCAAGCGATGCCTACATTCAACAACATATGGCAAACAACTGCATTATTTTTCTTTAATCATGTCATTTCAAGGTTTGGGGTCCCACATGCTATAGTCACAGATCATGGTTCGCATTTTCGCAGCCATATGATGAATGAATTGACTGCCAAATTAGGACTGTCACGTGATAGTTCTACTCCTTATTATCCACAATCAAATGGACAAGTTAAGGCTATTAACAAGATTCTTAAACGAATGCTTCAACGAATGATAGGAGTTCATAAACAAAAATGGAATTTAATCCTATACTCGGCCTTGTGGGCATACCGAACCTCAGTGAGAAACACGGCCAGATTTACCTCCTTTCATTTGGTGTATGATCTGGAAGTTATCTTACCAATCCAATGTGAAATACCATCGTTAAAACTCACATTCAACTTGTTACCTGACACCTATACTAAAGAAGCACGTATTTTTAACCTCATCCATCTTGATGAAACACATTGTGAATCCCAATTGGCCAACGAAGCGCATAAGAGACGTATAAAGGCGTAATATGACAATCATGTCCAGCCTCACATTTTCTCAGAGGGTGACTTGGGCCTTATTTATGATAAGGAAGCTGATGTCATAAGTATAGGGAAATTTGAGCCATTATGGCATGACCCCTGTATTGTCAAAAGATTTATTGCTAAGGGTTCCTACGAGTTGGTAGATTACAATGGAATTTTGTTGGCGCAACCTTGAAATGAGTTGTATTTGAAATGTTACTATGCTTAATCATGAGCATAGTATTTTTTTGTATTATATTGTATATATTTTGTTGATTTGCATTTACTGTCTTAGTTTGTTTTTATAGAGTTTTCTTGAAGTTAGTAATCTGCTTTACATTTCATCGCAGATGTCTGAATCTTTGGAACCATTTTTTGGGTATGTTGATGGTGCTATTCATAGTACGTAGAATCTATCCTCTACAGCGTGGGCCATTTTCACTCCGAGCGATGAGTTAGTGAGTTTTCAAGGGATTTTTATCGGTCGATCTACAAACAATATCGCTGAGTATAACACGTTGATCAAACTTCTCTCTGATTCCATTTCATTGGTGTTAACTGCATCATCATAAGGTTAGACTCACAACTTGTGGTATTACAACTTGTGTTTATACTGTTAGAAATACAACATTGCATCGTATGTTCCTAAGAGTTCGACTTTTGGAAAGACTTTTTGATTTTATCCAATATCAACACATTTCCAAAAACTTGAACACATTGACTGATTCTTTAGCAAATTATGTTATAAACAGACATTTGCAATGCATTTAAAGATACATTCACATAATTGAATAGGATTGCGCAATAAACATAGGAAAACACTGAAATCAAATAGATAGATAGTTATAGGTTTTTACAAAAAAATTTCTCAAGACACATTGGTCATATGACCTCAAAATGTATGCAACATGTCAAAAGTATAATAGTGATGCTCATGGTAACATGCTATTGATCTAGCTATCCTACGCAGTAACTACATCTAGCAGTTAGGAACGCCAATAGTGTGGTGCTGCAGTCGCATGGGTAACTCTTCGATCTGGCAATCCAGAATCCCGAAGGTCAACCCATGTATGTGCTGCTGAAGCTCAGCTAGATTCTCAGCCATATCTAAATCCTGAAGGACTGCTCTCCCGACAGCCCTCTCTACTGGCTCATTTGCTCCATGCTCTGGCTCTCCCACTGGTTGAACTTGACCCAAATATGCATTACATTAAAACTTTAGTTTAGTCTTGGGAAAACATTAAAACACAAAAAAATGTATAAACCTTAGAAAAAAAAAAAAAAAACATGGTCAAAACATTCTTACCAATTGCACCCCACTAAGCACCTTCTGGTAAAGCTAAGTATGTATCTCCTTGAAAATCAACGCCTGCATATGCATAGTCATCGATGGCGATAATTTTTTGCCTGAACCAGGCGAGGAATGTAGTTGAGAACACGATGGATGATTGGCTTGCATGTCTAGCCATCAGTTCTACCCATCTCTACATCCTTGGATCTATAGGGTTAGATATACCCAACATCACATGATGAGGCTGCATAAGTGGAATCCGCTCTAAGGAAAAAGAAATGAGGATCAAACCATAGTTGAATTTTTTCTTCCTTCCTCCCTTTGCCTTGCTCAATTTTTCTTTCATTTGAGACAGTACAGCTTCAGCCCAACTGAAAACTATTGGTTCCATGCACTCTAGCACATATTGCATATAAGATCTGTTCGCTACATGGAGTGTAAGATATCAACAAGATTTTCAATCATGAATAAGATGGTTCTTAATGGAAAATAATGAACATCGCAGATGTTTTTTTTCCCATCCTTGCTAGGCTCTGCCCTTGGATTGCAATACTGCAATATATAGTCTCTCACCATTTCTCCTCCGAGAGCAGACCCTAAGAGGGAAATGGATAGGCCTCTCCTGGACAAGCTTGTCAGAAAATATATATCCTTCACTAAAATTGGGACCACTTTGTTCCCAATATGAAATGCCTCAATTGCGGGATCCCATGCAATAAAAAGGAACTCCAATAGTTCCATATGTTGCCTCATATCTGATAGACATAAGTACTTCAATAACCCACAGTCTCTGAGGGCTCTTACAATACCCAGATCATTAAGGGAAACCATGTTTTATTCTTCATGCTCTCTTTCCCTCCAAGTAATTGTCATTTTGGTCCGTTGAATCCTTGAAATACAACCATAAGACTCATTAGGACAATTTTCATGCAAAAACTAGGTAAAATTTGGGCACACTGCAGGAATAAAAAATGTGAATTGTGCCTAATGTAGCCTTGGAAAAGAGACAGTGCGTTGCATATGCACCTAGCCTTCATTTCAGGCGCATTCCAATGCAGGTTTCGACATCCAAGGGTGTATTTCCCTCTTTTGATAATAGATTTACCCTAAACGGCCCAAATCCCTAAAAAATTGCAATGGAATGAAACAAAATGACTAGTAAAGGAAAGAGGAGGTTTATGGCACCAACCTAGATCAAACAACGAGGAAAATCATCCACAGAATCGAACGCAATCAACAGCTGAAGTTTGGGGGCAAAAACAAGTTCAAAGCTCCAAAATGCAAATGGTAACTTTCAAATGGTAAAAATGAATAGTAAAACTATTTTAATTAGTCATTTGATTATTTTCAAATCATATTTATTGTTGTGACTATGGTTTTATTCAATTTTTATCATTAAACAGGTATTTTTATTGCATTTGATTTGTTATGAAAAGGTTTGCAGCTGATATAGAAGATTAGTCGTGCACATTTATTTCGAGAATTATTTGACCACAAAGGATACTTTTATCCTTATTTTTCGAGCTTTGCTAAAAATGAAAAAGGACTTGAAGCACACTATTATCTCTCTTTTCAAGATTCGATAATAGCGAAAAAGGAACCCCTAAAGTCTTCTTTTAGCTCTTTTCAGACTCCGATAATGTGAAAAGATTGTCAAGCACTTGTCTTTTCGAGCTCATAAAAGTAAATGAATTAACATCTACTCAGCATAAGTTTAACCCTTTTCCGGAATGAGATAGATTATTTACAAAAAAGGAAAACCTTAGTTGAACATGGCTAGGAGGTTCTCTCAGATATAATTTTACACTTTTCCGGATCTTAGCGACAACTTAAAAATAAATAAATTATGGAGTTTTATTTTGTCCTCTTTTTCAAACTCTCTAATTATGAAAAAGGACCAGTTTGCCACTGTCGTTAGGCTCGTTAAAACATAAAATAGCAACAGGCTTGTCGATCATGGAAAGAATCGAGTTTCATTCATCGCTATACTTGTTAAATTATTAAATAGCGATACATTATTCGCCCGAAGGGTTGAAATATAGATCAAGCATATGTTATCCTCCTCAAGCTTGTTAAAAAATAAATAGGTACAAGTCGAAAAATGACGGGGGAAAATTTTGGAAAGTGAATAGAAATTTTACGGTAGAAATTCGCTCTTGAACATGACAATTCACTCCATCATTATGACTATTTGGGTTGGGTAATCTTCTTGGCAGTTCATTCATACCTATGGTTCATCATACCCGCACTTCAGTTTTGGGTCAATGCTGCCAACTCATCTCAGTGTCGACAATATGTTCAAGAGAATTCATTCAGTGAATACTCGTCCTTCTAAAATAATCATAAACATTCATTCTCATGACAGTCATCCATGAACATTGCTATATCAAGTCACATTTTGTCTCTGAGATTAGTAACTCTCGTTTCAAGGATTAAGTGACTTCTTGTCGACATCAAATAATCATTCCGGAAGTTTACTTAGAAACACCATCTTCCAGTACCATGATGCTTGTTACAACATCGAAAAGATCCTCGCTTCCGGAATTTTGACCGAAATATTTTGTTTGGTGTTTGACATCAAATCATCTATTCACGCCTTACGAAATGTATTGAAGTACCTTGAGAGCCATTAACATCAATGGTGGTTCTCTCGCATTTGTTAACAACTCACATCATTGGCTAGTAATCAAACTATGTCTTACCATGTTCGACTACAAATCATATATTCGCATGGCTAGACTTGTACCGAAACGATTGAGTGAGCGAGATAAGAAGACCCTGGATCAAGTTTCAGCCATCTGAGCTACGATTTCAAGATTGTTGTACACATAATCTATACGGTGACCTTAGATACAAATAGTCAGATGAACATGGGCCTATATCTATATGTTGAAGATTGCAACAAGAAACAGTGAAGGAGGCATCCTGAAACATCATCCTTGATCCTAGTTGGAAAATAATCACCTAAACTAGGTGGGGCCCACACACGTGATTTTTGGTGCAAAGTCTATTTTTATACATCTCGATCATATTCTATGAGTTGCAGGATGCTATTTGTGGATGGTTGGTCTAGTTGGAAAAATATATGGATTTCTATTTTTAGACATATTGGGCAGAGTCTATTTTTAGATTGCCAGTCTAAAACTAGATATGTCGAATAATATTAGCTCTTAATAATATTTTGACTCTAAACATTATCTTATTCTCTTGGAGCACTTCAGTTAAGTGCACAAATGTGGCACAACAGCTAACAGAAGGAATTACGCTAATCCTAAGGGTTTACTAGATCTATTGCATGGAGGACTTCAGTTAGAATTCATGTGATAGAGTTTGGTGGAGTTGGAGAAGTAGTTGGTGGAGTTGTATTTAGTTTAACTCAGTTAGACTCAGTTGAGCTAGTTGTATATAGTATAACTGATTGATACACTAGTGAGAGTGGAGTGAATTAATTAGTTAATTAATTCACTAAATAATAACTCACTAATCAACTGAAGAATACATCAGTTAACTACAGTGCATGACAGTTTCAGTGGAGACCAGTAGAGAGATAGGTGAAAGAGCAAGTGTGACTATCAGTTGTGACTCTAGTGTTGCATTTTTTGAACCACACATTCATTAGAGATGCCAATGAGGATTGTGTGAGAAAGGCTGGATAAATTTGAGTTCATTCAGAGCCATTCTTTAGCAGGGATTGCGCAGTAGAGGTAGGCTAGTAGGTGGCAAAGATCGGTGCATGGATTTGCAAGATCAGGCCTGATTATTGTGTAGCGATTGTATTGTATTGAGAGCTTGACATGATCAGATTTGTATGAGGATTGTTACATGATCTCTATGACATATATTATATACAGATATTTTGGGTTTTTAGCTTCAGGCTTTCCCATTAAAAAACTATGTTAATGTGTGTGAATTTTTATTGTTTCATGTGTGCATTGCAATCTTGATTTAATTTCCGCAATTGATCAATGGTGGAATAGATTCTATATTTTGCATGAAGTTAAAATAGTGTGAGATCAGGAGAATCTTGGATATATAACACATAATTTATATAATTTATACATGGTATCAGAGCAGTTGATCATTGGAGTAGATTGCAATTATTGAAGCGGTTGAGTTTTGTGCTGGTGGAATTCGAATTTGCTGCAGTGTTTTCTTGGTGTCGAAGTTGAGAATTCATTGAAATGTATTTCAACGGATTGCGATTGGAGTATTCCCCTGATGGGAGCTCGAATTATATTTCATGTAAGGACATGATGGAGGCGGTGCTGGATGATAATGGGCTGAAGGAGTTCATCGATAGCGATGTTCCTAAGCTGGGTTCTAGCGATGCAGCCGCACTTGACGCATGGAAAAATAAGGTAGAAAAGTGTTGAATGATTCTGTTGGAAGGTGTGAAGGATAAAATTTTGTCCAAACTTCATGGTAAAGCCACTCCATTCTTAATGTGGAAGGCTTTGACAGACTTGTTCCAAAGCATAAGTGACCAGAGGAAGTTGGCGCTTAAAGACAAGCTCAGAAAAATAAAAATGGAGAAGATTGACACTATTCCGGTATACTTGACAAAGTTTGTCCACTGCAGGGATGAGCTTGGGAGTGTAGGAGTTAGTGTTGTTGAAGAAGACTTGGTGAGCTTAGCTCTCCTTGGGCTTCCGAAGAGTTGGCATGGCTACGAAGACTCTGTCAATGGATGGGATAAATTGCCGGGATGGGAGCGACTTTGGTCGGATCTTGTGCAGGAGGAGATAAGGCGGGATACCAGGGATGGATCTTCATCGAAGAATGAAGATGAAGAAGATTTCACTTTGGTTTCCAAGGCAAAGAAGAAGAAGGGGAAGAAATTCCATTCTATATCTGAGGCCGGTGAAGATGGCAAAGAGCGTGACATGTCCAAAGTGAAGTGTTTTCACTGTCACGAACATGGGCATTTCACCACAAATTGTCCACAGAAGAAGAAGAACAAGCAGGCTGCTGGAGCTGCAGTTGGTGAGGCTCTTTCCTCGCAATTTGAGCTTGACTTCTCATTGATCGCATGCATGGTGTCTAGTGCATTGGGATCGAGGTGGTACTTTGATAGTGGTGCTTCCTTTCACATGACGGGAGATGTGAACCTTTTCAATGACTTGGTGGAGAAACATCTCCAGTTGCATGTTGAGTTGGGCGACAATGGATGATATAATGAGACCGGAATTGGTACCATTACCTTTCAGAGGGAGTCAGGTAAACTCATTCTTTTACAAGATGTAGTGCATGTTCCAGGTTTAAAGAAGAATTTAATCTCAGTCGCAATGTTAGAGGATAAAGGGTATGATGTTGTCTTTAGTGAAGGGAAAATTTTCCTTCAGTACAAAGAAATAGGACAAGTCAAGAAGGTTGGGATTCGAGCGAAGAATCTCTACAGACTTGAAGTAGATGGAATTTCTACGGAGCTTCCTACTGTTGGGAAGTGCAAGAAAGACATGCAATTGAACCTTGAGAGGGAGCTGGATATGCATGTAGGTAAGAGTGAACCTCGGGATGTGGAGCAGCCACAACATGAGGATCATGGAGTGGGAGAAACCACTCATGCAAAGAAATTTCATGCTAGATGGGCAGAGGGAGTGCATGCATCTATACCACCAGGTGAGAGGTGGGGCGACATGCATGAGTAATCCCAAGAGGAGATTTTTGGGCAGGATTCATGGAGATGGTGTGGATCTCATGAATTGAACCTGGCTATGAGGTGCCCACAGAGCAGCAGTAGCATGATCAGTTGGATTGATGCAGGTAGATCAAAGTGACAGTGTCGGATACTGGAGCACGGTTTAGAGTTGACATCAAGTGCAGAGTGCATGGGTGCAGAGTTCAACAACGTAGTGGTTCCTGAAGACATGTGCAGTTGGCACCAGAAGAAGTAGAAGACTTTGATGATAGATGCATTAGAGTGATTGATTTGTTTGGAGCCTTTCAGTTTCAGAAGTGTTGCAGTAAGAGCTGCAGAGCGGATGCATGGAGTTGCAGGGCGCTTACAAAGGTTACAGGGCGAATGCATGGAGTTGCATGTCGCATGCAAAGACAATCCTTTCTTGTTGAGAGGGAGTGTTGAATATTGCAACAAGAAACAGTGAAGGAGGCATCCTAAAACATCATCCTTGATCCTAGTTGGAAAATAATAACCTAAACTAGGTGGGGACCACATAGGTGATTTTTGGTGCAAAGTCTATTTTTAGACTATGTCTATTTTTAGACATGTCGATCATATTATATGAGTTGCAGGATGCTATTTGTGGATGGTTGGTCAAGTTGGAAAAATATATGGATTTCTATTTTTAAACATATTGGGCAGAGTCTATTTTTAGACTGCTAGTCTAAAAATAGATATGTCGAATATTATTAGCTCTTAATAATATTTGGACTCTAAACATTATCTTATTCTCTTGGAGCACTTTAGTTAAGTGCACAGATGTGGCACAACAGCTGACAGAAGGAATTACTCTATTCCTGAGGGTTTACTGGAGCTATTTCATGGAGGACTTCAGTTATAACTCATGTGACAGATTTTGGTGGAGTTGGAGAAGTAGTTGGTGGAGTTGTATTTAGTTTAACTCAGTTAGACTTAGTCGAGCTAGTTGTATCTAGCCTAACTGATTGATACACTAGTGAGAGTGGAGTGAGTTAATTATTTAATTAATTCACTAAATAATAACCCATTAATCAACTGAAGAATACATCAGTTAACTACAGTGCATGACAGTTTCAGTGGAGACCAGTAGAGAGATAGGTGAAAGAGCAAGTGTGACTATCAGTTGTGATTATAGTGTTGCATTGTTTGCACCACACATTCATTGGAGATGCCAATGAGGATTGCGTGAGCAAGGCTGGAGAAATTCGAGTTCATTCAGAGCCATTCTTTAGCAGGGATTGTGGAGTAGAGGCAGGCTAGCAGGTGGCAAAGATCGGTGCATGGATTTGCAAGATCGGGCCTAATTAGTGTGTAGTGATTGTATTGTATTGAAAGCTTGATATGATCAGCCTTGTATGAGGATTGTTACATGATCTCTATGAAATATATTATATACAGATAGTTGGGGTTTTCAGCTTCAGGCTTTCCCGTTAAACAACTATGTTAATGTGTGTGAATTTTTATTGTTTCATGTGTGCATTGCAATCTTGATTTAATTTCCGTAAATGATCAATGGTGGAATAGATTCTGTATTTTGCATGAAGTTAAAATAGTGTGAGATCAGGAGAATCTTGGACATATAACACATAAGTTATATAATTTCTACACTATAGGCATTTATGTATTGGGCAACATTCCAATGTAGACGACTTTCTGCACTATGTACATGTTATTAGATAGTTTATGTGTTGAGCATTGGAATGCGTCCCTCAAAAATTCGTGATCAAGATGAAAATATCATGATGTAATGTATTTTAAGATTGATGCAGGTCGCCACTATGCTTCGGTTCCATCCCATCACGTCATAAAGCATCTCATTCAAAAATATTGTTATTATTCTGATTTCATGCTTTAGGAGGCAACTTTTATAGGTCAATTTGGTCATCATCCACCACGACCTGGTCAAACTAGATATCATCCCCAAGACCAATTAAATAGGGTCTATCATCCCCTTACATTTCAGTTGCTACATGCCCTAAGAGAAGAGAAAATAATTCATGACTTCTATTGTGATATTTCCAAGGTTTGAAGTATATGTTATATCACTTATGAGCTCACCAAAGTTGCCACTCAAGGGACTAACTGAGTTGCATATGCAGCTCCCTCCATTCATGGGTGCACTTCAATGCACTTCCCGACATTCAAGTGTGCGTTGGTCAAATGGGAGTGAAATTCTCATTTTTATGGAATATCTACATGGCCAGTGCCTTATAGTAGAGTCTATATGTGTCAAACTTCATATCCATGTGTCCATCTAATACCTATGAACTTGGAAACATGTCTTGCCTATTATTAGAAAGTCATTGATTGATAAACTACCTTTAGTTGCCCTATAAATTGAGCACAGATCCTATTGCTAGGGAGGGAAGAATTTTGGTAAAGAAATTTTGTTGGATTCTCAATTGAGATAGTGATAGAAGTGATATACTGCTGGTGATATGTTGATTGTGATGATGCTGGGATGATGCTGGGATTGGTGACATCAAACTGATAATTGGTTGTAACCTCCCCATTCTACTCTTTACTGAAGATTGATGTTCATTTTCCCATATATGTATTTTTTCATGTTTCTATTTCTCATGTAATGGACTCTTGAATGATAGATATGTTTCATGTTCAATCGATTTAACTGATTAAGATAAATAGGCATTTGTGTATTGAAATCTCTTTGTTGTTATATGTTTATACTTGCATGAATCAATATGGCGATCCAAGTTGGATTGGAGGCTAAAACAAAAGTGATTAAAGGAGAATAGGAAGCACTTGGATTACAAGTAAGTCCTTCTATCTTTATGTATGTCTATTTACTCTTAGAGAAAGTGATAGCGAAATATTTAATCTATTGTTTGAAGTTCATAACACCACACTTGGGGAATTTGATTTATCCGTAGATCATAATTCTGCATAATTCTGCGACTAATCCTCAGTTTGGTCCTCAAATCCAATCAGGTCCAAACCATTCTCTGGTTCAAGCTAGAACTTACCCTATTCAACTTGGTATTCAATACCAACAAATTATGCAAGGTTAGTCCCAACAATCCCAGCAATGAACATATGTCCAATGAGCGCCTTATGTTCAACAAGGACCTATCCCTTAGCAAACGTTACATCAGGGGGTTCATCATTTGCCCCAACAGGGTCCTTATCAACAGCGCCAGTAAGGTGCTTATGTTCAAGAGTAGCTGCAACAAGGCACCTATTAGAAACCCTGGCTGCAACAAGGTCCTTACCAGCAGCAGTGGGGACCATAT
Organism: Pinus albicaulis; assembly: GCA_034641835.2. Classification (NCBI taxonomy): domain Eukaryota; kingdom Viridiplantae; phylum Streptophyta; class Pinopsida; order Pinales; family Pinaceae; genus Pinus; species Pinus albicaulis. Next base: position 1,409,877,471 of record CM076584.1, on the reverse strand, counting down.
GGTTATTATGGTCAAAATCAACCCCAATGGGGGAAAAACTTGTATCATCAAGGTTGGAACCCTCAAATGGGTAATTACCAGTAACCTTTCACTCCTTATAAAACTTAGTTGTATTTCTTAGCTACGTTGGAACTTTCGGATGTGTCAAGGCTTACAAATGACCCAATATAGCACATGTTGCATTGGCATCTGGCTTTGACTAAGATTCATGGGGATTGTCCTAAATTTGAGAGTAAATCTGGAGAATACCCCCAAGCTCATGTTATGACATACCATTTATGGTGCTCTTCTAACCCTTGGGTTGATGATTTGGTTCAATTACATATTTTCCAGCACACGGTAACAAGCCTCTCTGCTAAGTGGTACATTGAACTACCCTTGGAATTTTCCAATATTTAAATTCACTCGCTATGGATTTCCTCATGCATTTCTAGTTAAATGTCCTGTATGAAACTGACACTCACCTCTTAACATCTTTAGAACAATCAACTGCTACCCATATCTCCAATCACATTCATGAATGGAGACGTAGGCAACGTCTGATCAGGTATGAAATTCATGATCAACTACTCACTGAATGGTTTACTAAATCATCATTCTTAAAATTTCCAAAGATATTTATATGGGTGGATATGTAATTGATGAACATTCCATCACCCATGCTCAGTATCTAGAACTGGTTTATTCCCAGTCTTGAACATTGTATGATCTTTTACCGAAAGCCCCACGACCTTCAACGCACCCGTCATCTTCGAAATTTATTGATACACCACTAGCTGATGGTGTTATTGAGTCAGTGGCTGAAACTTCTAACAATACTCAAAAATATTCTTCGAAGGCTAAGTCTACTTCGGCCACTGCACCATCCACTCCTGCGAATGATTCTAAAAATCCTAGTAAAACCTTTGAGGTTAACGCTATTTAGTCTTCCACAATGGATAAATCCTCAAAAAGTAAGAAAAAGGGGAAAGGAAAATCCAAATATGATTCCCCCAAATAGGATTCCTCTAAGTCGTTTTTTGACGACACATCTAAACATAAGCCCAAATATCCATTTTAATATGTGATGACAATCATTACACCAAGGATTTTCCTCATCGTGTCGAGGTTATTCGTCTTTTAAAAGGAACATTTGGAACATCGATTTTTTTGAAAGAGCCCTTTCCATCTAAGAAGATGAAGATAGTAGACCAACCTCAATCTTCTACCTCTAAAAGCTCCCAGGTTTTCATGGCTGGTACATAACCCATTTTTGTTGCCACTCGATCAAAATAATATTTGAATCCTACCAAATCCGTTGTGGAGGAATATGTCGCTGATGTTACTTATTCTTCCACTCCACCCAGTTCTGGTCCTCTTCATATTGAACGCCCTAGTAATGATTCCACTATTTGACCGCCTCCCAAAGGTGTTCTCCAGAAATCCTCATATAATCTAAATGTGCTAGCTGCTCGGCATTATAATATTATGGAAGATTTAGCTCAAGCGCCTTCAGTGATGTCAACTTTGGAAGTCCTTCAATACTACCCGTCGTAGAGCAAGGAATTACTATCCTCTATCGGCGGAATTGATCCTTCAGATTCAAATTTAATTACTTTTGACCTTGAAGATCACGTTACTCGTCTCCCATCACAAATGTATTTTCTTATACAAGTTCTTATGATGGGGAAGACTATTCATAGGACTTCCATTTATAAAGGTGCCTCTACCTGCATCATGTCTGTTACGTGTTGGAAATTCATTGGCTTTCCTCCATTAATTCAGTCCCCAATACGCTAAAAGCATTCGATGGCAGAATTTCTCGACCATATGGTATTCTTAAATCTCTACCAATCCAGTTGGAGGGAAAAACAATGGATATGAAAGTAGAAGTTGTCGATGTGAATCTCAACTATAATATTCTAATCAGTCGTAGTTGGACTCATTCAATGGTTTGGGTGGTCTCTACCCTTTTCTGTGTTCTTCATTTTCCCCATCAGGGAAATTTTCTTAGGGTTGATCAACTTGCCTTCTTTTCACTTGATTCTTCAATTGGTAATGTACAGTATGTTGGGAATACCACTGTTTCTTATGAAATTTTCAGAGAAGATATCTTCAAAGACTCATATTTGATGGGAATCTTCTCCCTTCCACCTCCCAATGTTGCTACAACAAACATGATTTCATCTGGTCACGACCCCTAGGTCATTCCCAACCCTGACTAGATTGATATTTTTAGCGACGTTATGCTGCTTAGCCCTGTCGAACATATGTATCAGAGAATCATTTTCACTTATGTGGTTGCATCTGATTCCAACGATCAATTGGTTTCATCTCTAGACACATATTTGCAATCCCACTAGTTTGGTTCACGGGATTCAGATGACCCTTTGAATGATACATTTCCGAATGATGACAGTATATTGGAAGTTATGTCTCTCAAATAAACCCCCTGGAATAATGGTCACCATCGTTCCTCATTTCTCCCGAACATTGGTGAAATTGATACCTGTTTGGAAACCTGTATTTCCCCTTAATCGACTGGCCCACTTAAGAATCCCATATTGGTTCATGAAGTATTGTCTGAACGAAACATGGGAAAAATTTTGGCTACCATTTCGATCGACATATCTGTCAAACCAAGGATTGTCAATAATATTCACATTAGGGCTTCTTGTTCTCATAATGAGATCGAGATTCACACTGCCCTATTTAAAGAATTTTGTGATGTCTTCGCCTGGTCATATGAAGAAATGTCAGACATCGATCCTAGTATCGTGGTGCATGAAATTCCTACCTATCCGGACTCGAAACCTATCCAAAAACATCTTCGTCTGGTGCACCCAAGAAAGGCAGCTACCATAAAGGGAGAAGTTGAAAAACTTCTCAATATTGTTCGTGTTACAAAAAAAAGGGAACTATTTGTGCTTGTGTTGATTACCGTGATATAAATTGTGCTTGTCCTAAATATAACTATCCCACTCCTTTTATTGATCAGATAATTGATGAATGTTCTGGGACTGAATTTTTTTCTTTTATGGACAATTTTTTTGGTTATAACCAAATCAACATTCTCCCTGTTGATCAAGATAAAATTGTCTTTGTCTATCCTTGGAGGACATTTGCATAAAAAAATCTCCCTTTTGACCTGAAGAACGTTGATGCTACTTTCCAACAAACTATGTACTATTCATTTCACGATATTAAGAACATATTCCAGTTGTATCTTGACGATCTTATTTCTCATTCTGTGAAACTTCGAGATCACCTCGCTCACCTTCCAGCTATATTTCTTCGTTGTTGACACTATAAAATTAAAATGAATCCTCATAAGTGTCTCTTCTGTGTCAAATCTCTTTATCTTTTAGGATTTGTGGTTTCTAGGGAAGGCATCTGGATTGATCCACTAACAGTCGAGGCTATCATCAATTTTCCTCCTCCCTCTTTTATTCATCAACTGCAGAGCTTGCAGGGGAAATAAAAGTTTCTCTATCATTTTGTCTCGAATTATGCCGAGATTGATAAAGGATTTACTTGTTTTTTGAAAAAATGGGTCTCGTTTATTTAGGATGAATTTTTTCAATCTTCTTTCGATGCGTTAAAGACAACTCTCATTAGTGCGCCTTTGTTGCATCCCCTTAATTATCGATGTGATTATTTCCTATATTTAACGTGTCGTCAATGGCACCATTGGCATGGTTCTAGCTCAAGATGATGAAGACATGAATGAGCATGTTATCTACTACTTGAGCCACAATCTCTTTGATGTTGAGACGCGTTATGCTCATGTAGAGAAGCTCGCTTTGGAAGTTGTTCATGTCGTCCAACACTTTCACCATTACATTCTCCTGCACAAAACTATTTTCTTTTCTGATTGTAACCCTGTGACTTACATCCTAACTTGTTAGTTACTTAGGGGAAAATACTCCAAATGTATTGTTATCCTGCAGGAGTTCGACTTAGAATTTGCAAAAGCTAAATCAAAGAAATCTCTAGTTTTTGCTGTGTTGATATGTGCTCTTCCATGTGTAGTTCAACCCATTCGTTTTATTGTGTTGAATATAGATGAATTAATTTTTCTCATCAATACTCTTGATCTATGGTATGGTGATATCATTATCTATCTCTAGACCCAAACTTTTCGACCAGCGTTAGCTCACTCTGAGCAACACCGAATTAGTCACCAGTCCCAACCTCATTTCATTATTATGGATACTCTCTATCATATTGGTGTCGATTCTATCCTTCGTCGATGTTTGAATCTTGTGGAAGCTGAGAAATTTTTGAATGATTGTCACTCAGGGGCATGTGGCGGCCATATGTCAGGTTACGCTATTGCTCAAAATATTTTGCGCACAGGTTATTTCTGGTCGTCAATCTTCAAGGATTGCATCCTTTTTGTTAAAAAATGTCATGAATACCAGATATTTTCTCGCAAAGAACATGCCCCACCCATACCCTTGCACCCAGTTTTTACCGTCGGGCCCTTTGTGAAATGGGGCATTGATTTCATTACCTGTAACCCTCACTCGGCCGGGGGGCACGGTTATATTATCGTTGTTGTCGATTATTTCACTAAGTGGGTTGAGGTGATGACTACATACGATGTTGAAGGTAAAATTGTGGTGAAATTTATTTTTAACCATGCCATAGCTAGATTCAATGTCCCAAAGGCCATAGTCACCAACCATGGCTCCCATTTTTGAAACTATATGATGATAGAACTTACTGCTCAGTTGGGCTTGTCACGATAGCTCAACCCAGAGGCTAATGGCCAAGTTGAATCTATTAAAAAAATTTTGGTCATGATGCTTCAACGAAAAATTGGGATGCATAGACGAAATTGGCATCTTATGTTGTTTTCAACTCTGTGGGGATACCTAACTTTAGCTAAGACATCAACTAGATTCACACCATTTCAATTGGTGTATGGTCTAAAATCCACGCTCCCGATCAAGTGTGAAATTCCTTATTTGAAGTTAGCTGTCGAGTTACACTTTGGTACTTCACCATAAGAAGAATGATTGCTTTATCTTGAACATCTCGATGAGACCTGATGAATTGATGCTTTGGTTATCGAAGCCCAAAAGAAATGAGTTAAAGCATAGTATGATAAATTTGTGACTTCACTTGTTTTTTCTAAAGGTGACTTGGTCTTTTTATATGATGAATATCATAATAAGTTGGGGGTTGGGAAACTCGAACCAATGTGACATGGGCCCTTTATCGTTAAGCAAGTATTGGAAAAACGCACATATGTGTTGGTTGATTATGAAGGGAACCAATTAGTTGAGCCCCGAAATGGGCTCTATCTCAAAAAGTATTATGCTTGATTTGGCATAAATAATTTTGTACGTTAGTGTGTTTTATTCATTAGTGTGTCGTTAGATTTTGGTGTGATTCTTTGATTTTATAGATATATTTTCCTCTACTTACCCTGTGTTCCACTTGGTTTCCAGATGTCGTCAAACCATTATGTTGGTTTTGCTAATGGCGCTTGTCATAATACACAAAAATTGTCTTCCACAACAGGGGCATTGTTTGATCCTAATGGCAAGTAAGTGAATTTTCAAAGCATGTGCTTAGGTCGAACAACTAAAAACATTGTCGAATATAGTGTGGTTATCAAACTATTATCAGAATTTGTTACTCTTTGTATTAGGGCTTTGGTTGTTAAAATCGTTTCACAACTTTTCATGCTACAATTGAATGGTCATTATTCAGTTAGAAACCCTCACATATTATTTTTGAATAAAAATATCTCTCATATTTTTCAAATTATTCCCTAGACCCTGAGAAACAATTCTGCAAAATCATGGCTATAACAGAAAAATACCAAGCCTGAAAAATAGGCCTTAAAGATGCATTCGACACTTCCAATATATGACACCTGTGTAGAAACTGAAAGAGGTTATTGGAATTTGTTCCATTTTTTATAAAAAAATTATTTCAGTTTCTTTAAATTCATCTCCATGTGGTCGTAATCATTGTTTCAAATTGATGACTAAAACATGGTATTTTGCACAGCACTATGCAACAAACAATCTGAGTAGCACTGATGCGCAATAAATTTTCCATAGTGAATGCATCCTTTTTTCTTATCAATTAATAGCTGGAGATTAACTTATGGTATTTTGAATTGATGGTTGATTATATCAGAACTAGCATGAAGGTACTGTGCATAAGATTAAGGCGATATTCTGATTTGAATTACCCTATGTCTTGTCCTGTAGCACAGTGATAATTTGAATTGATGACTTAGAGCGCTCCACTTGATTTTTCATGAGAATAAAAGCATGGGAAATCATTAAAATGTTGGCCGTATAATGTATCTTAGGTAATGAGGGGGGTTGCATGTTTTACATGAGGGTTGTGTCATGTTATGAGTGATGGTAATGATATTGTGGGGGAATATGTTTATAATGAAGGCGGGGGGGGGGGGGGGGATAATGGTAGTAGTCATGATAGGTAAATGGGATGTGAGAAAGGTATAGGGTGTAAGTTATTTATGAAGGAATATGAATGAAATGGAAATGGGGAAAAAGGGTAGGAAGTAGGGAAGCATGTGTTAGATAGGAATAGGGGATAAAGATGTAGGTTGTTTTAAACAGCCATACCTTGTGACCATCAGAACTCTGACTGCAATGAACTCAATTTAGACAATTTTGATAGGAATATGACTAACAGATAACCCATTTTGACTTGATTTTACAAAAAATGTGCAACCATGACTCCCATTAACTTGCCACCCCTTCATTCTTTTAGTGAAACCTTTATGATAGAAATTCGACAATGTTAGAGAGTGACCTTTTAAGCTATGACAACACTAGTGGTCATAGGCTCAACTTATTCAAAAACTGAAAATTAAAGGACATGGAAAATACATTTGATGATGAAAACTAATGACCCTAACAGGGTACACAACCCACAAAACCACATTTTTATGGTTCATCTCCACACAAACCCAATACCCCAAGTGTTGTGGGAGTACCTCCCAAGCTACACTTCTCAACAAACTAATGATAGATTTTTCATTATCAATTAGGTTCACTCTTCATTAATGGCTAGTAATACTTTACATTCTCATCTATTAATAGATTGACTTTGCAATGAAGTTGGAATAGATTTTACTTAGTGGATATCTTGGCATTGCAAGGAACAACAAGATGTAGATCTTTAAAAGTCCTTATCGAGGTCTCTTTGACCATTTTTTGGGAATTTTGTGTTGGAGGCCTCTCCTTTTTTTAAATCCATATATTTTTCTTGGAGCTTCTCTAACATATATTCATATATTTCCATTTCTTGCATCATTTTTCCCATGGCTTGGTTGCGTTTTTCCTCTTCCTAAACTAATCCTTCAAAAATCGGGTCACCAAAACTTAAAAACTTGCGTAGTGGAATTCCCACAATCTTCCAAAAATCACTGACAAAATATTTTTGAATGATGAGTTAAATTAAATAGAACCTCTTTGAGCAACCTCACACTATTCAGATTGAGTTCTAAATGTTTGAGATTGAACTCCTAGACCTTCTCCTTTTTCTGTCTTCCCCATCATCATAATCGTTTTGCAATATTAATATACACAACATACAAAATGTGTGACATGTGGAATATGGATCTAATAAATAAGTATGACTAATGCAAAATGATGTGACCTAGAAGCCATTGCAGAGTGATGTGCAAACTCAAATTCCACGAAGAGAGAAGCCTTATATGGTAACACCAATCCATCCATTCTGTCAATGAAAATAATGAAAGATAAATAATACATGAACTCCAAAACTTTTAAACCTTAGTTAAAACTTGAGAATTCACTATTTCGTAATATGGGAAGGGAATGAATGGCCCACACATCCTCCCATTCATCTCTCTTTGATATATGACTATGGTTGATGGTAGATGAGTATTGATACTATCTCAAAGATGAGTTTTTTTAAATCCCATATTCAAAGATTATTATTTACAATTGTTTTCAAGCCCATAGTGAGCTTTCCAACCCCCATTTATCATTTTCCCAATGTTATAATTCCAGTTGTATGAAGACACTTCCTCCAAGTTGTAAATAAAGATGTTATATAAACTGAAAAAGAACTGAATTCATCTCCCTAAAAAGAACTTATAAAACACTCAAATTGTGAAAAAATCATAACTCAAATTTGTGATTCCAACAAATTTGATTAAAAAAAACAAACTAACAAACAAATATAAACATTCTCCAAGTAAACCAATATTTAAATTGCATTATAACTAGCACAACAACATTATTAAATGTGCTTTTTATAAGCCAATAAGCATATATCCTAATATTATAATATTATAAACCTAATATTACTATATATTTAATACAATTTAATAAAAGATTGATACTACCCTAATATTATAATATTATAAACCCAATATTATAATATTAAATTTAATATAATTTAATAAAATATTGAGCTCACTCATCATAATAATATTTGCATAAAAAAAAAATGGAACAATGGACTTTTGCAATTGAACGTTGTATTTACCTTTTACATATATAAAAGCTAGATGGATTTTTTCTTTCTGTAAATAATAATAACTAGCAATTGCACCATATGTTGCAAAGGAAATGCTGTAAAGAAGTAACATAGGAAATAGTAGTATAGAGGAAAAAATCTTAAAATTTCAACTAAAGTTAGACTACCTGTAGTTTATTCAAAACTTATAATTATGTTTATAAATCACTACAATTTCATAATTATGATTTTTGAATCACTAAATTTCAACCCATAGTTAGGCTAATTCAAAAATTTCAACCTATAGTTACCCTACCCTGTCATAATTATGTTTGAGTTTTTGTAGGATTCTAAACTAACCCAAAAAAATTGATATGGGATGGGAGTTGGAACCACGACACAAATTAGCGTCGAGAGCTATAACCTTAATTGTAGTTCATTAAAATATGGGAAATAACATTATAGCTCTCTGCTATTAATGTTCTTGATTAGAACAATCTGCAGAAAAGCCGAGAACGAATTCTCCAACAACCAATGCCCATGAAGAAAAAAAACAATTAAATTTATCTCATCAATCACCATCAATGAATATAGCGAGTAGAAGAAGCTGAATGAAAATCCTGACCTTTCAGCCTTTCTGCTTTCGGTGATACCTTTAAAGGGTCTAACTATTATGTCAATGAAGCACGTTGTAGTAGATGAAAGGGCCAAGCAGTGCTATAGGCAAACTTCTGCAACAAACTCTATATATTCGTTCCTAGAAAGTAAAATGAGTTTAATTCTCATAATTATTAAAAAGGTAAAAATCAAATAAAAAAGAACCATTTACGAGTGCGAAAGTAATTTTCATTTCAATTTATTCCATGTTTTACGAAATCATTAGGACGAAGAAGCTTCAAATGCTTCTGAGCACCATCATTGGATTCCCCCTTAACTGAACCTATTAGAATCAGAGCAACATAGTTTCCAGGATTGGAAACCATGACCTTATTGGCACTAACTGGCCAATAAATCTTCTCAATCTTACACCCTGGGTGTTCAACAAAAATAATTGCAGAATATGAGGCCTGACATTTCCCCATAGTACAGTACTTGAAACGAAGAGAAAAATCCTAAAACTATAGATTTTTTCAGTATTTACAACCAAGAAAATCTCACACAGTCGAGAGCTCTAACCTTAATTGTAGTCCGTTAAAATATGGCAAATAACATTATAGCTCTCTGCTATTAATGTTATCGATTAGGAGTGGCAATACTGAACTTCCTTTACCACTGACAATACAAATTTATATCAATTTCAACTAAGGTGAGCAAATACCTTAATTGTTTTTTTTTTTTTAAACTGATCTGTAATTTCACAACTTATCTACGCCTTCAACTGTAATTTCATAACTCATATACGCCTTCAACTGTTGGCAGTGCTCAACTTCCTTTACTGCTGACAATACAACTTACTTTTTGACTATCAGCTTCATTTACTACTGACAATACTCAATTTCCTTTGGCAATTTCCTTTATTGCTGATGATGCTTCCCTTTCATTTCATTTACTACTGGCAATACTCAATTTCCTTTGGAAATTTCCTTTATTGCTGATGATGCTTCCCTTTCATATCTCAAGAGAGGTGAAATGCTTATGACTAAGCTTGCTACACTTTCACCCTAAAATCACATTAAAAAGTCTCATTTAACGCCCAGGTTAAAGAGAGTTCCTGAGCGAAGCTATGAACATTATTTTGTGTTTATTTATGACTTTGGCTTCTAGCTATGCCCAGATTAAGGAGACATCTATTCATAAGTTCCCACTTTCAGTGATTCATAAAGTTCTTTGAGTAGTTTTATTGCAATCCTATACATAGCAACTGCTAGCTAGAAAATATTGGAGGTATTTTCAGATTGAACAAAAACAGCATGTTAGTTGGGGTTTTGTTGTGAGTTCAATCCCTAGTCAGGATGATTGAGCCAAAGAGTGGCTTAAGGGGAAACTACAAATCCACAACTTTTGGGGAAATTACAAATCCACAACTTCAAACCAAACCATTAAGGGAAAATTATCAATCCACAACTTCAAACCAAACCATTAAGGGGAATTACCAATCCACAACTTCAAACCAAACCATTAATGATATATATTATGAATATAGTGGTAGAGCATCCCATTAGCCAAATGCAGGGCTGTTTTCAATTTCTAGCTTGTTGAGTTTTCAATATAAAATCCATTGCAGGATGAACTCTTTTTCTGAATTTTGGAAAAACTATCAATTTTGATTATATTCATCTTTGAAAGCAGCTAGAGTTGTGTTAGGATTACTTTAATATTAAAGGCGTGTTGGTATCTGTTGACCCACCTCCTCTTCTACAAAACCAAAAAATAAAAAAACATCACCCCACTGTAATCACAATAAACTCATCTATGCCTTTAACTGTAATTTCACAACTCATCTACGCCTTCAACTGTTGGCAGTGCTCAGCTTCCTTTACTGCTGAAAATACAACTTAATTTTTTACTGTCAGCTTCATTTACTAATGACAACACTCAATTTCCTTTGGCAATTTCCTTTACTGCTGATGATGCTTCCCTTTCATATCTCAAGAGAGGCTAAATGATTATTACTGAGCTTGCTACACTTGCACCCTAAAATCACATTAAAAAGTATCATTTAACGCCCAGGTTAAAGAGAGTTCCTGAGCGAAGCTATGAACATTATTTTGTGCTTATTTATGACTTTGGCTTCTAGCTATGCCCAAGTTAAGGAGACATCTATTCATAAGTTCCCTCTTTCAGTGAGTCATAAAGTTCTTTGAGCAGTTTTATTGAAATCCTGTACATAGCAATTGCTAGCTAGAAAATATTGGAGGTAGTAAGTTACACTTTCAGATTGAACAAAAACAACATGTCTGTTGGGGTTTTATTGTGAGTTCAATCCCTGGTCAGGATGATTGAGCCAAAGAGTGGCTTAAGGGGAAATTATGAATCCACAACTTTTGGGGAAATTACAAATCCACAACTTCAAACCAAACCATTAAGGGAAAATTATCAATCCACAACTTCAAACCAAACCATTAAGGGGAATTACCAATCCAAAACTTCAAACCAAACCATTAATGATATATATTATGAATACGCAGTGGTAGAGCATCCCATTAGCCAAATGCAGGGTTGTGTTCAATTTCTAGCTTGTTGAGTTTTCAATATAAAATCCATTGCAGCATGAACTCTTTTTCTGCATTCTAGAAAAAATATCAATTTTGATTATATTCTTCTTTCAGAGAAGCTATATTTGTGTTAGGATTACTGTAATATTAAAGGCGTGTTGGTATCTGTTGACCCACCTACTCTTCTACAAAACCAAAAATTAAAAAAACATCACCTCACTGTAATCACAATAAACTCATCTAAGCCTTCAACTGTAATTTCACAACTCATCTACGACTTCAACTGTTGGCGGTGCTCAGCTTCCTTTACTGCTGACAATACAACTTACTTTTTGACTATCAGCCTCATTTACTACTGACAATACTCAATTTCCTTTGGCAATTTCCTTTACTGCTCATGATGTTTCCCATTCATATCTCAAGAGAGGCTAAATGCTTATTACTGAGCTTGCTACACTTGCACCCTAAAATCACATTAAAAAGTATCATTTAACGCCCAGGTTAAAGAGAGTTCCCGAGCGAAGGTATGAACATTCTTTTGTGTTTATTTATGACTTTGGCTTATAGCTATGCCCAGGTTAAGGAGACATCTATTCATAAGTTCCCACTTTCATTGAGTCATAAAGTTCTTTGAGCAGTTTTATTGCAATCCTGTTCATAGCAACTGCTAGCTAGAAAATATTGGAGGTAGCAAGTTACACTTTCAGATTGAACAAAAAAAACATTTCAGTTGGGGTTTTGTTGTGAGTTCAATCCCTGGTCAGGATGATTGAGCCAAAGAGTGGCTTAAGGGGAAATTACAAATCCACAACTTTTGGGGAAATTATAAATCCACAACTTCAAACCAAACCATTAAGGGAAAATTATCAATCCACAACTTCAAACCAAACCATTAAGGGGAATTACCAATCCACAACTTCAAACCAAACCATTAAGGGGAATTACCAATCCACAACTTCAAACCAAACCATTAATGATATATATTATGAATACGCAGTGGTAGAGCATCCCATTAGCCAAATGCAAGGTTGTGTTCAATTTCTAGCTTCTTGAGTTTTCAATATAAAATCCATTGCAGGATGAACTCTTTTTCTGCATTCTGGAAAAACTATCAATTTTGATTAATTCATCTTTGAAAGCAGTTAGAGTTGTGTTAGGATTACTATAATATTAAAGGCGTGTTGGTATTTTTTGACCCACCTCCTCTTTGTAAAAACCAAAAAATAAAAAAACATCACCCCACTGTAATCACAATAAACCATCAGAAGCCATCAGAAATTCATACATATTATATACTTACAGGAATATCAGGCCCTATATTGTTCTGATCTTGGCATGAAATCATATTATTATCATCGTTTCTGACACTATTAGTATCCTCATGGTCGATTTAAATCTTGTTTTGCCTTATATTCTCTCTAACAGTGGCAAATACCATGGAGTAGTCTGTGGGCATTGTTGAGCTCTCCCATCCACCAAACTTGGGTACCGCCATGAATGAATAACTTACCCTTAATTCTGAAACATAATCATACAAACCCCCATTATTATCAATAACAAACCACGGCCCACAAACAGGGAAAAAAAATCAAAAGAAACAGGGCATAAATAAGAAGCCCCAACCCAGAAACAAGGGAAAATAAATTAAAAGAAGAACTCTATAGAAAAAATATGGCTAACCTGATCTGAGAGTTCATGGCTACTACTTAAGAGCTCCCTTGGCCTCTACTTCAAAGCTTCTGTTCTTTGGGAATGAAATAAATGATGAAGAGGGCAGAAGTTATTCGTCCTATATATCTGAGAAGTGTGAACTTGGTGGTATTCTTGTTATTTTTGTGAACACTGCAACAGACAATTGTAGTAGACCAGAGTGCAGATTAGTGCGTACACACAATATCCAGCGAAAGGCAGTGAGGCAACAGGGCAAAAAAATCAAAAGAAACAGGGCATAAATAAGAATACCTCAAAGATTGTATTGAGGATTTTGAGGACATCACGACCCAGATTGATGTCGACCCAGATTCATCAATCTCTGGCGTTGTTTTTCTTTTTATTCTCTCTAACGGTGGCAAATACCATGGAGTAGTCTGTGGGAATTGTTGAGCTCTCCCACCCACCAAACTTGGGCAGTGCCATGAATGAATAACTTACCCTTAATTCTGAAACATAATCATATAAACCCCCATTATTATCAATAACAAACCACAGCCCACAAACAGGGAAAAAAAATCAAAAGAAACAGGGCATAAATAAGAAGCCCCAACCTAGAAACAAGGGAAAATAAATTAAAAGAAGAACTCTATAGAAACAATATGGCTAACCTGATCTAAGAGTTGATGGCTGCTGCTTAAGAGCTCCCTTGGCCTCTACTTCAAAGCTTCTATGCTTTGGGAATGAAATAAATGATGAAGAGGGCAAATTCTTTTCCTCCTATATATCTGAGAAGTGTGAACTTGGTGGTCTTCTTGTTATTTCTGTGAACGCTACAACAGACAATTGCAGTAGACCAGAGTGGAGATTAGTGCGTACACGCAATATCCAGCGAAAGACAGTGAGGCAATAGGGAAAAAAAATCAAAAGAAACAGGGCATAAAAAAGAAGCCCTCAAAGATTGTATTGAGGATTTCGAGGACACCACGACCCATATTGATGTCGACCCAGATTCATCAATCTTTGGCGGAGCTGAAGAACTTTAGGCCGAACACGTTCAAGCCTCAGATGAGAAACCTGGAAACATGGATGAGCTCGGCCCTCATGAACAAGGACTCCTATCTCGACAGTTTTCAGCCTGCCAGAGGAAGGGTTAAGGCCATGGTCACGCCCAACTTGCAGAAAGTGAGTCGCAGCCACGAGAGAAGAAAATGAGCTCGCAGCCACCGGAGAAGAAATTGAGCTCGATGTATGAGAGCATAAACCCTCACAGAGTTTTGATGTTGGTAGAAATCCTCACGGAGTTCTAATGTTCGTTAATATATATATTTTCTTGTGTAACTGATTAAAAATAACAATTTTTAATTCTAAGGTAGAGATTATTTGAATCGTCTAACATTAAAATCAAGGATGCACAATAGTACACGTAGCAATTTAGGAAAGTTGTTTTCAAATAGATATTTAGAAAAGTTGTTTTCAAAAATTTAAGAAAAATATCATTTTTTTATTCATTTAAATTTTTCATTTAATATATGAAAATAATTATAATAAATTACAATTAAAGGATTTAGAGTAAACATAAGTGATACATTAATTTTATTTAATATTTAAATTTGTAAAACATAATATATATGTTTATAAAATTATTAAAACTAATCATTTATAAAAATGACCTAGGTAATACAAAGACTAAGGGCGCTTTTTTCAGAAGTAAAAAGCATTTTATTTTATATTAGTCCAAAAAACAGTACATCTTGCATCATAGTTTTATATTCATCATGTAACCACCCAGATCATGTAAGAGAAACATGCATTAGTTTTATATTCATCATGTAAACACCAAGATAATGTAAGAGAAACATGCATTATGTCTCTCCCAAGAAGGTACATAGAAAAACATATGATATTGTCAAAGGGAACATTGCTGGAAATGAAACATGTAAATCCTCGTGGATAGAATGTTTAAAAAACACACAACATATATTCTCAAGGCAAATAAACAGGATAAGAAGTATTCTAAGATAAGAAAATCTGCGAGTACTGAGTTGGAGAAGAGAGTAATCAACGTATATCACAAGGACCATATCGGTAGAAAAACTGGGCGTAGAGTAAAACAATCAAGGAAGTCTTAGGAAGTCTTAGATAGGGAGTCATAATAATGTGTACTGAAGCATCATGTAGGCCTTGCTTAGATAGGGAGTCTGCCACTGTGTTTGCATCTCGGTAGATATGTTGACGAGAGGAGCTGTGCATACTGGACAATATAATTCTGATGCAATTGATCCAACCCTCCAGGGTTTGTGTCTCAAAGAAGCTCGTTTTACTTTTTATTTAAAATAAAACACTACTTCCAAAAATCAATTTAAGAAAATAACGCTACTTACATCAGGAAAATAAGTATAGTTTTATAGAATAAGTTAGAGTTTCATTCAAGGTTAAATTAACTTAGCCAAACCATTGCTAAGCGTGTTGATCAATGCAAACATTTAGTTCATGCTAACTGCAGAAATTAAATTATCATCATCATCTTAATAGAACATATGGTTATGTTGCGGAAAGGATTTTCAAAACCTACTCCTATAAGATCGGTTGTCGAAAACATATTATGTGACTTATTAAATGCGTCATATAAGTGGCTTAATATAGCTACGGAACTAAGTTTTAAAGAAAATTAAAACGCTAAATTGACCTTTAAGGAAATTTGACCCAAAAATGCCACCCCAAAAAAAAAAAAGACCGGTCATCCTTGTGATATAAACTCAGTGAAATAAATCAGTGAAACTTATTTATGGACCAACGTACTTCATCATTGCTATCAATTTTAATAATAGAAAACGAATCACCAGATTTATGTTGGGTTAGATCTGATCCCATTTTTTACGTATTTCAAGGTAAAATTGATAGTCTAATTTGTAGGAATCAATTTAATTCCATAGATGTGATTTAAGGTGGATATTTGATGGATATTTGAGATGCATATAAACCTGAAAGCATTACGAAGGATATACATAATATGGAAAATAAATTTAAAGGTCCAAAATATTCACAGTGTAGCATCGGTTATCAACTAAAAGATCTCAGGTTTTTATTGTAAACCTCTGTAAATCATGAGATAATTGGAAACGATTTCAAACCATTGGAAACCATTTAATAAAAAATATGTGTCATGTGAAATCTAAAGGTGAATTGGCCAAGTAGTGGAAACGAAGGGTTGTAAATTTTGTAATTTTGTAAATAGGCTCGGGAATATCCACAACAAAAATTGTTCTATTGGAAATGTAAATACTTATTTATACAAATGATTGCTCTATTGGAAATGTGAATACTTATTTATACAAATGAAGAGTACGTAGGAGATAGCTGAAATAAAATTATTATCTGATGTACAAAGCAATCTTTAAAAGCAATATTTAAGAATTAGTTAACATTTCCTCTTTAATATGAAGGGACATTTGACATGTCAAGTAATATTATAGTTTTTTCAAATTTTTTAAGTCTTAACTATGTGAAATAGAGCAATCTGTCACATGAATGATTTTGGCATCTACATAATGTCAAATCCAATGATATTGGGTGTTAATATGTTTGTTTCGATCATGAAATTTAGGATTCTTGTCCAATTGAATTGCAGAAGAGTAACAATGAATAATGGGGTTGAAATCATTTGTTTCTCCTGCAAATCTTCAAGCATTTTGTGAAGCCAAATTATTTATTTTGTAGCTCGTGCCACTACAACATATTTGGCTTTAGTGTTAGAATCAGTAGGAACAAATTTCTTTTGTGATCTTCATGTGATGGTTGTTGATCCAAGATTCATCAAATAACAAGAAGTAGACACTTAATTCTCTTTACCTCTATCAAAATCAAAATTTGAATACCCAGTGAGATGGAAGTATGGGACTTTAGAATATTTGATTCCATATGATTGGGTGTCTTTTAAATATTTGAGCACTTTTTTTGTTCAGGTCCAATGACCTTTACAAGGCTGACACATAAACCTAGAAACTTTTCCCACAGCAAAGTTATGTCGGGACGAGTAGTATTCAAAAAACATAAACTTTCAACAAGTTGTATGTGCTTTGTTGGATTTTCAATTGTACTTCGTTTGAGGTAAGATTTAGGTTTTGTTCCATTGGAGTAGAAACGATATTACAATATTGCATTCCAAATTTACTTAATAACTCTCCAATATATTTTTTCTGAGAAATAAAAATATGCTTTTGTTTCTTCTCAACTTCAATTCCTAAATAATAACAGTCTAGTAAACCTAAGTTTTTCATATCAAAAACATTTTTTAGCTTTAATAGATGCTATTGTTCCATGTGATAAGAAAATAATCAACATAGACAACTAGATATGCAATTGAACTTCCATATTTCTTGACAAAAAGAGTTACATCATCTAGGTCGAAATGCTTATAATTCAGTTTGAGAAGATGTTCATTTAACTTCTCATAACATGCACAAAATGCTTGTTTCAAACCATACAAAGCTTTCATCAATTTACATACCTTTTTATTTTTCCTTTAACGTAAAAACCTTCTTGTTCAAACATATAGACAGATATTCTTTTAAATCTCCATTTAAAAATGTTGTTTTTACATCCATATGATGTATTTTCCATCATTTTTTCGCTGCAAGAGAAAAAAAAAGTACTAATAGTTCCCCATTTAGCTGTAGGCAGAAATGTTTTTGTATAATCAACAACCTCTTTTTTTGAAAACCCCTTTGCTGCAAGCCTTGCTTTATTGTTGTTAAGTGAACCATCTGCCTTATATTTAATTTTATAAACCCACTTACAACCAATGGGTTTGATGCCAACAAGAGGATCCACCAACCTCTAAGTTCCATTTTTAATGAGAGCATCATCCTCCCTTTGCATTGCATATTTCCATTCATTACAATTGGTAGCTTCTTCAAAGGTAGTAGGTTCATTAACAACAGAAAAATTAAATTCACAATCATTTTGTTTAGTAGAACTTCCTATAATAAATTATGCATACATTTTCAGAAATGTTTTGTTCTGTGTTGATCTTCATAGTGATGGTTGTGGTGGTTACTCATCTTGAAGAACAAGCTCTTCAAGAGCAGTTCGTGATCCTTCGGAAACATTATCATCATCCAATTTTTATTTTTGCAGAAACATTATCATCATCCAATTTTTATTTTGCAGAAACAACATTTTCATCATCCAAATTTTCTTCATTCTCTATTGAACATGGAAAATTTATTGAAAGAAAATCCACAGATTGAT
Source organism: Pinus albicaulis (assembly GCA_034641835.2). Lineage (NCBI taxonomy): Eukaryota > Viridiplantae > Streptophyta > Pinopsida > Pinales > Pinaceae > Pinus > Pinus albicaulis. Next base: position 1,409,858,950 of record CM076584.1, on the reverse strand, counting down.
CTAGAATGTGAATCCCCCCTTCAGGATATGGAAGATCACTATCCCATTCATAATAAAACTTTTTGGAAGTGAATTTATCCAAATGCTTGAGTTTTCTATCAACTATAAAATCATTTTTAGCAGATTCAAGAAAAAATATATCTCATGAAACAATCAATTTCTTGTTCCCCTCATCATACAACATGTAAGCTTTGGAAGTAGTAGAATATCCCAAGAAAAGGCACCGGTGACTTTGGCACCCAATTTGATGTGTTGATGTTTAGGAATCAATTCATAGCATAGAGAACCACAAAATATAAAATGTTGAATAACAAGAAAACGATTATACTGCATTTCATAAGGAGACTTATTATTGATGGTAGAAGAAGGACAATTATTGTGAATATAGACTTCACAAAGAATTTATTCTCCAAAAAGCATCAAATTAACATTCTTAAAAACATCATTGATCTCACCATATTTAGTAATGTTTTGTTCATATGTTCTGCAACACCATTTTCTTGCGGTTTATAACAAATTGTAGTTTGATGTTTGATGTCATTGTCTTGAAAATATTTTTTAAAATCATGAGATGTGTATTCACCACAATTATGAGATCATACAATGCTAATGTTAAGTTGAGTTTCATTTTTAATCGATAAAATACAAATTTTAAAAGTTACAAAATCCTGTGATTTTTCTTTCAACAAATAAAACAAGCACGCCCTTCTGTAGTCATTAATTCATCCAGACTTATGCAGGAATGCAATAAAATATAGAAATAAACATAAACGCGGAGATGCAGTGGGAATAACACTTCATTTCATTAATATAAAATACTAAAAAATGCTTACAAACATAATGGAAAATAAACTAGCTTTGGCGATGGTAGCTTATCTCTAAGAAGAGATGTGGTGGCTACATGCATCTGAACTGTGTTACAATGAGGATCAAGGGAATTTTTATTATTAAACAACATGGGAAAACCATAAACAACCAAAACCCTAACCTCGGGAGATGGAACGCCAAGAGTTTGTGGGCCCCATTGGGGTTAGTTGGGAAGCCAACTTCCTGGGGTTGTAACTTGGTTAAATTATCTCTATTTGGCTCATACAATATATCATTGGAATGATCTATCTGATTACTAAAGGTTTTGTTGTAGGCCCTTTCCTATGGATATGGGCCTATTGTGAACCTCAAAAGACGTCATTTAGGGGGTCAAACCTGCTCTGGAAGTTTAGGACTCGAAAAACTACTAAAAATAGTAAGTGTTTCTATAAATAACGAAACTGATGAAACCGACTGGAGGTCTAGGTGGAATATGTAGGTGGACACCAACATACACCTGGATCATTCCTACCCCATTAGGAAGCAATGGTCCCAATTGTGTGTAGAGCCTCCATGAGGTGAGGAAATTTTTGTTGCATCTCGCCCTTGGTGAATCACTTTCCCTGGTGAAGGAGTTGGCTTTCTTTAACAACTCAATATAGTTGGATCCTTTGTTGGTGAGTGTTCTTGAATTTTGTGTTCATGATCCGATTAGTTGTGGCTTTTTCCAAGCAGTCTGGGTTTCACTCTGTTGGTGTGATTTTTTCTGTAATGTCGGATGTGTCCAGCAATGGTGAAAACTAGGGTTGAAGGCAGTCCATATTGAACAAAGGGTGCAGACCAAGGAATGGTGGAATACTGATCTCGAAGGAAATTTTCCCTACTGCCTTGGTGATGGTGTATGGTCCATATCTGAGTGGGTGAAGCTTGCAGTGGGGCCCAACGAGGTGCTCCTTCTACAAATGTAGCCAAACTTTGTTGCCCACTTAGAACTTGTGTGGCACCTGATGTTGATCATGTTGTTGCTTATACTTAGCTTTGTATTTATCCAATATGTCATGGACCTATTGGTGGATGTGTTGAATGTGCTCAATGAAGTTGTTTGCCTTGTGAGCTATGCCCGAGTAGCTGCAAATAGTATGGGTAGATCAATGGGACATAGTGGATAGAATCCCAAGCCCACCTGAAGGGGGTTGTGGCCAGTTGAGATGTGGAGAGCCCAGTTATAGATGTGTTGTATATAGGCCCAACATTTCATCACATGGTGTAGATGCTTCGATTTAATGTGTAAAATGATCATGTTGATGACCTATGTTTGGTTATCTGTTTAGGGGTGGAAAGTTGTGGACTTAGTGAGATTGGTGTCCAACATCGACCAGAGACTTGACCAAAATTTAATGAGGAACCTACTATTCGGATCTAAGATAATGCACTGTGGGGTCCCAAAGTGTACCCACACTCATTCAAAGAATATTTTAGTAGTGTCTTCTACCGTAATATTCTTCTTCTAAGCCATCATAAAGGCCATTTTAGAGAATCAGTCGACGACCAAAAAAACACAGTCATTTCCATCCTTGGTAGAAGGAAGGCCCGACATGTAATCCATGGAGATGGATTCCCAAGGTCGAATAGGGGTAGGAAGCGGAGTATATAGGCCTTGATTCTTGATGGTTAGTTTGGAAATGGTACAGGAAGTGCAGGATTTGATGTACTTCCCAACATCATGTCGAAGGTTCGGCCAATAGAAATCTGCCACTATTTTCTCAACCCTGAAATATCCAACGACCCAATTGTAATGCACTTCCAAAATCATCACAAAGGTGTCTTAGGTGGCATAATAGTGCATCTTGGAGGTGAAAATTTGGAATTTTCTTACCCTTTAGGAGCGTGTGGTATGTGTTGTCAAATTCTTGCATCCAACCTAAAGTCTCGTACCTAGAAGAGTTGAGCACCGTGGTTAGTTCCATGATCGACGGTCGACTGAGGCAATCTGCAACGTTATTGGTGTTTCCCTTCTTGTACTTGATGTTAAAATGGAACTATTGCAGGTATGTGGACCATTTTTGATGGAAATATTTTTGCAAATTCCCTTGTGTCTGTATGAACTACAAGGGTCAATGATCTGTGTAGATGAACATCTCCTTACCCAAAATGTAAAACTTCCATTGTTGGCAGGCCTGCACAATGGAATACATTTCTTTGTCTTATGTGGGATAATTTTGTACTATGTCTGAAAGTGTCTCACTATGATATGAAATTGGATGCCCCTATTGAGTAAGTGTTGCCTTAATCACATAGTCAGAGGCACATGTCTCAATGTCAAATATTTTTTGCAAGTCTTGTAATGTTAGCACTAGTGTAGAGAAAAGGTGATGCTTCAACTCTGCGAACTCCTTCTATTCAAATTCAGACCAAAAGAATTTTCTTCCGCTCCTCCCTTGGTGACTTGACTCAAAGGCCAAATGATATGAGAGAACCCCAAAATGAACCTATGGTAGAAATTGGCAAGACCTAGAAAATTTGCGAAGCTCTATTAAAGTGGTTGGGGCTGGCCAATCTCGAATGACCTAGATATTAGCTGCGTCCACATGCACCCCCCACTAATCAATAATGTATCTCAGATATTGAACCTGGTTCATGCAAAAAGTGCATTTCTCCAAATTTTCACACAATTTCTATTGCCACAGTGTTTGGATGACCTGGCGAATGTGGCGGAGGTGCTCTTCTCAACTCTGGATGAAGATCAGGATGTCATCCAAATAAACCACCACTAATGAGTTGGTGAATGGTGACAAGATGTCGTCCATCAACCTCATGAAAGTTTCGGGAGCATTCGTCAACCCGAAAGGCATGACTAGCCATTCAAAAAGGCACTCCTTAGCTTTGAAGGTAGTCTTCCACACATTTGAGGGTTCGATTGGTACCTGGTGATACCTTGACTTTAATTCGTTCTTGATAAAATATCCCCCCCCCTTGAGTTGGTCCAGAAGGTTATCAATCCATGGGATCGAATACCTATTCTGGAAAGTGATATTGTTTAGCGCCCGATAGTTAATACAAAGTCTCCAAGTCTCATCCTTCTTCTGCACCAACACGATCGGGCTCCCACAGGGTGATGAACTCAGCCAAATGTGACCTTTATTCAACAGCTCCTTAATTTTCCTCTTGATTTCCTTGTTCTCCAGAACATAGGGTCGATAGATCGGTCCATTAGGTCTCTATGTGCCTGGGTTCAGATCGATGGACTACTTAGCCTAACAATGTAGAGGTGCCCATGCAAGTGAGGTGAATATGTCCCTGTACCCCTCCGCAACCTTGTTTGTATGTTGTTATTATGTGGGGGAGACCTATTTGGAGGTCGTGGCTACAGTCTTCTTCTTTCCTTGAGGGTGAATAATCAGGAAAACATATTTCTTGTTTTTGGAAATGAGCTTAATGCATTGTTTTGTAGTGATCAAAGAGATAGTGGTAGGCAGTGCTACCTTTGGTATCCTTAACAACTTATTGCTCAAAGTAAAAATAACAATGTGAGGCTTAGAATCATACATAACATGTCTCTTCCACAAATATAGTTGGCATAGTAATACATCACAAACATCAATAGGAGCAATATCACATAATACCTCATCTGTGAAGAGCTTGATGCTGTAGGGAATATGACACTACTGGCTGACGTGGAGATCCCATCCTTAGTGAAGCCACTCGATGGTGTACGATTGTGGGTGTGTTGTGGTCGGAAAGCCCAACCACTTCACAACCTCTACTAAAATGAGTTTATTTTGGCTCTCACTATCGACAATGAACTGTAGTGGGCAACCTGTCACCCATATCCAGGAATGGAAAAGGCACTCCCCCTCCTCTAGATCTTCGGGTTCCTCCTTCTAGATCTTGGTGGTGGAAACAGTGGTGTTGGGCTCAACATCAATAATTTTCTTCCCTTTTTCATTCCCCTTGTTGGGTTCTAAGTTAGAGTCAGAACATCCATCTGATTCAGAAGCCTTCAGCTCGGTCACCAGTGCCTGCTTGGCCCGACACTCACTTGTGTTGTGAGTGGAGATCTTATGGAACTCATGGCACTTTCTCGTGTCCTTCTTTGGCTTTGGGGTGTTGTTTTTCGCTTGCGGCTTTTTGAGGGTTTTCCTGGGCCTCCCTGCCTTGGCTTTTTCCTTTTTTTATGTGGTTTGGGGGTGCCTTTCCCTTGCTTATGATTCACAAATCAAAAGTCTTGCTTCTTTTGTTTGAATTTATGTTAAATCTTGTCAGCATACTGGTATGATGCACCACGCGAGGAGATGTTGAGAAAATCCATTTCTTCCTGAATGTACCTGTGTGGAAAACTACGCTAATTCAACACCAAATATTTCTCTGAATCTTTGATACCCAACTTTGTGTGCAGGGTGTGGAACAGATTTGGCAGCTCATACACATCTTAATCCCTTTGTTTTTGTAGCGTAGTCCACTATATGTACTTGTCCTCATATCTCCCAACGAGATAATATTGTTTTTTAATGGCATCTCAGAAATAATTCTAAGTGGGTGCGGCCAAGAACAGGGAGGTTTCCCTCTCGTCCTTTTTCTCACAGTAGGTTTCCCACCAGTCCTTGACATGGGGGGCGACTTTGAGGAGTGAAAAAGTAATATTTTCCCGATTAAAAAAGTCATGAAACGAGAAATATAATTCAAATATATTCAACCATCTATTTACGGTGTATACATCTATTTGGCCCTGAAATATGGGAATGTTAAAGTTTACTTGTATCTTAAAAGGAGTGGCACCTCCAGAGTTACTGCTGGATGAAGGTGTGTCATTGGTGGTTAGTCGTTGAAGTATTTTGGCAAAGTTATCCATCATCGTGTTCCTTTGTTTCTCGAGGGCCTCCTCGAGCAATATTTTGATAGGATCTCTTGGTCCCTTTTCTTTCTTCTCTTCTACCATGGGACGTAGTCATTGTTTGCGAGGCTGATATTGCAAAGGTTGAACCAGATCAAGCCCTAAGTCCTTATACCCCGACCTCGTTAGGCAGATGCAAAGAAATATCGAGAAAGAGCAGAACACTCGAATACCACTGATACAGACTTATGCAGGAATGCAATAAAATAGAGAAATAAACTTAAACACAGATATGGAGTGGGAATAACACTTCATTTCATTAATATCACATATTGAAAAAATTCTTATAGACAGAATGGAAAATAAACTAGCTCGACGATGGTAGCTTATCTCTGAGAAGAGATGTGGTAGCTACATGCCTCTGAACTATGTTACAATGAGGCTCAAGGGCCTTTTTATTATTGAAAAAGATGGGAAAACCATAAAAAACCAAAATCCTAACCCCAAGAGTTGGAACACTAATATTTTGTGGGCCCCATTAGGGTTAGTTGGGTAGCCAACTTCCTGGGGTCATAACTTGGTAATATTATCTTTGTTTGGCACATACGATATATCACAAGAAATATCTCTCTGAGTACTATAGGTTTCACCGTAGGCCCTTGCTTATGGCTATGGACCTACTACGGACCTCAAAAAAATGTCTTTTAGGGGGTCAAAACTGCTCCAGAAGTTTAGGACACGAAAAACTGCTAAAATTAGTAAATGTTGCTATAAATAAGGAAACCAATGTCACTGAATGGAGGTCTAGGTGAAATATGTAGGTGGCCACCATTATCCACTTGGATCATTAATAAAATTCAGCAGATATTTATTACCATTAGTAGATGGAATAGGCATGAGCCCACATAGATCATAATGTATGATACCTAATTTCCTAGAAGCTCCAGAAGTAGAGTTATAAAAATGTTTCTTACAATGTTTGTGTAATATACATGCATCACATGGATTAAGTCCTCTTGGAATAGTAGGAAGCCCTTTAATGCATTTTTGTTTCATAATCCTGATACTATCATAATTAATATGACCAAAGCGAGCATGCCACAACAAACTGGAAGAAACTGTCTCACTTTTCTTATTCAAATGAGCATAATTAAATGTAGAAGATGATGTTCCTTTGAGTTTCAAAAATTTGTCTTCTTCAACACCAATAATAACAATCACATTATCAGATGCTCTATGGGTTTCAACTATACCATCAAACATAGGTATAGAATGCCTTTTCTCCTTGATATGCATGGGAGATATAAACTTCCTTTCAAATTTAGGAATACAAAGAACATCATGTAAAATATAATCATCACTTCCTAGTATTTTTAGATGAATAGATCTACTTCCCGAAGGCTTTATTTGTGATTTATCAACAAAATAAACTACTCCATCAATATGATCATTGAATGTTTCAAACAAAACTCTTCTGAAAGTCATATGACAAGTGGCTCTGATGTCTAATATAAAAATTTCTCAGTTGCCTTCCTTATGCCCTCAACCCCTCAATAAATCATCCCACTAGAAAGAAAATATGTTGGGGAATGCCCCTTAATCAATATGGTTGTTGTAATGTCATGGGGGAATTCAACGAGTGATCCTAGAGTTCAACAAATTGAGTGAAACCCACTTTCTTTATTTAAGGAAGTCCCTTCTTGGCTTAATCAATGTGTTGTTGGGTAGCACTCCATCCATCCATCTCCTAGAGTGAAGGGATTAAGAAAGGGCTAGGGCCCTAGAGACAAAAGTAAAGTGTTGGTCTAGGGTCTAAAAAGATTTTTTTTCCAAGAGGAAAATGTAGTGCTAAAAACATCATTTATACTGAAATTACAATGTGCACCAACACAGTAGGCAAATTCATGTGACTTTCCTTGTCTGGAGGTTGTTGCTCTTTCTTCTCACTATTGTTTTCCCATTATGTGACAATTAGTGGTAGTATGACCAAGTTTACTATATCTATAACACTTAACAAATTGTTTATCACTTTGAAATTGCTTTTGTTTCTTGTCACCTTGATGATTATTACCTCCCTGCCTCTAGATTGTTTCTTACCACAACCTCTGCTACTTTTTCCATTCCTAGTAGACTCTCCTTGGGACTTATGTTCTTTTTTTGTGAGACAAAAAGTCTCAAAATTGGAATTGGGAAGTGACTCCTTCCTAAAGGCTTTCTCTCTCTTTCTGTAATTTTCTCTACAAGTTTATCAAATTTCATGGATTTCATTCGTTCACTAGCTTGAAGAGACTCCAAGTAGTGTGAATAGGTGGGGTATAGGGTTTTAATGAATGCAGTGAGTTGCAGATCAACTTTAACACAAGTGGAATCAATATCATGATAAATGGATTTAATTTATAAGGCTAACTTCATTGGATCATTATATTTCAATTCCAAATTAAATACTTTCATCAATAATTGTATGATTTCCATCTTTTACTGGGAATCATAAAGATATTTTATCAAAGCATAATTTGTATCTTTTTTATTTTTTTGTCTTTAAGTTGTTCAGGTTCAGTGTCATTCTTTCCTTCACAAACCCCTTCCCATAAATCATTAAAAATAAGATTGTTTTTAACTTTTTCAAGCCATTCTTGATAATTTTCCTTCCCACTAAGAACAAAACCTACTATAGAGATCAAATAATTCATATTTGTAGTAATATTTGGCAGCCAAAACTAATTTAGTAAATAGCACTCATGCCACTAAAGAATCCTCAACCACTTTCATTATCTTCTAAAAGCACAAAACCAATTTTTTTTTTTATATCCATACATAAGTTCAAAATCATACCCCATCTATGTATTCAAAGACTGAAATTATATAAGTTTGAAAGGACATCCAAAATATTTAAAGCAAGGTATCTACACCAAACCAGTCCAAGAAAATGTCCATAACTTATAGAATATCATTCACAGAGAGAGAAATCAGCATCATCATGATGCAGTTGTAATGGTCAGGAGAAGTTGCAACAAAGAAAACTCGTATGTTATTTGTCGTAAACCCTTCTCATTTATGAAGGGTTTTCCATAAACCCATGAATTATATAAACTGTTGGAATTTCTGGATAATTTCGAACACACAGAGGAAATAAAAATTCCTCTTCCACAACACATAGATTAAAAACAAATTTGATTGTGGACAGAGAGAGAGATGAAATATAAATTCTATTTCATAAAACTGCTAAACTGTTACAAAATTGGATTCTTCAGAACTACTGTGTTCTGGATTCACAAAAATAACTTCTGTTGGCTGCTACACATGTAGCTCACTCTTTCACTGTTCCACTCACAATAAAAATTGCTCTGTCTGTCTCTATCTTTGTTTTCTGCCTTCTTGCTAGAAACTACAATACACTCACGACATATTACATTACACACACACACACACACACAGAGACACACACACATATATTATAAATATTCCATATTTATAATATATATCAAAATATAACCAAAGTTAAAATAAATGTACCATGGTAAAATAAAATTAACCCAACGTAAAACATTAAAACATGATGCGGGAAAATAAAATTAAGTCAAAACTTTATGCTAAGGTTAAAAACCTTATTCCATTCATACTTTCCGTGGGGTACTTGAAATACCTTCACGCCAGTCCAATTTACCCTTGGAATTACTGTGGTTGGTAAAGAGGTGGGTCCAAAGGTGAGTGACGTCACCTCCTTCGGGGGTTGCCTTCCCCTTTCCTGCTCAAGCTTGAATGCTCCCTCGGAATGTTGCTGTTGTGCAATGAATATGGTTGGTGGATTTTAATGCGGTGGTTGTTGTTGATAAGTGATACGTGGTTGAGTGAAGTTCTAAACTGGAGATTGCTGCCACCTTTCTTCAAACTTCTCACATCATAATTGATGTCGCCGCTTCTGTTGTCTCTTCATTCCCATCACAATTAATGTTGCCATCTTGCTGCTCTGCGTGGCAGTTGGAATTAATATTCCAACACTCCCCCTTAATTTCAACTGCTGGGTTTTCTTGCATACCCAGGCATTTCCTTAAATAATTAAAAATCTTCTGTATTAATGGCTTTGTCAAAATATCTGTGAATTGTTCCTCTATCCTGCAATGCTACAAAACAATCTCACCATTATTAACCAATTCTCTTATAAAATGAAATTTTGCATTAATATGCTTTGTTCTCTTATGGAAGACAAAATTCTTTGATAAAGCTATCGTTGAGTTGTTATCACAATAAATTGTTGTTCCTTTGTCCTGTTCATGACATAAATCTCTGAGCATTCTTTTCATCCATACTGCTTGGCATGTTGCTGCTGTTTCTGCTACATATTTTGCCTCTACTATTGATAAAGCAATTATTGGTTGCTTCTTGGAAGCCCATGAGAGGATTCCTGATCCCAAATGAAACACATATCCAGATGTGCTCTTCTTGTCATCTACACTTCTATTCCAATCACTGTCAGTGTAACCAGTCAATTTAAATTTTTCAGATGAGGAGTAGAGAATACCATACCCCTTCGTTCCATTCACATACCTTAGAATCCTCTTGGCTACGTGCCAATGAGTCTCTTTCGATATTTCCATAAATCTGGAGATTAAACTTACAACGTGCATTATATCCGGCCTAGTTACAGTCAAATACATGAGGCTGCCAACTATGCTCTTGTACAATCTAGGATCAAAATCCTTGTTGTTGTCTTCTTTGCTCAATTTTAACCCCATGACAGTTGGAGTTACAACTGCCTTGCTGTTCTGCATGTTGAATATTTTCAACACTTCTTCAACATATTTTTCTTGGGAAATAAAAATCCCATTTTCATTTTGATCTACTCCTATTCGAAGAAAATATCTCAGAAACCCCAAATCAGTCATTTCAAACTCACTCTTCATGACTGCTTTAAAATTAGCAATGAGAGAAACTTCATTGCCGGTAAAAATTAAATCATCTACATATAAAACAACAATAAGAATCTTACCATCATTTTCTTTTATGTAGAGTATGGGTTCTCCATCACATTTCTCAGATCCATTTTCTGTCAGGTAAGCATCTATCCTGTTGTACCATGCTCTTAGTGCTTGTTTCAGCCCATAAATACCTTTCTTCAACTTGCATACTTTGTGCTCTTGGCCTTCAATCTCATAGCCTGGAGGTTGTTCAACATATACCTCTTCTTTCAACACTCCATTTAGGAATGCAGATTTCACATCCATTTGATAAAATTTCCACTTATGTTGTGCTGCTATGGACAACACTGTTCTCACCGTTTCCATCCTTTCAACTGGTGCGAAAGTTTCCTCATAATCTCTCCCTTGTTGCTACTTGTAGCCTTTGACAACAAGTATTGCTTTGTGCCTTTCAATATTGCCTTCAACATTTCTCTTGGTCTTATAAACCCATTTTACTCCAATGAATTCTTTACCTTTAGGGAGGTCGACTAACTCCCATATATTACTCTTTTCTATTGCACCAATTTCTTTTTTCATTGCTTCAATCCATTTTTCTTCTTTTAAAACATCTTCAAAATGAATTGGGTCATCAACATGACAATACTAAGCAAATAAACAGTTCAGACTAGCATTATCATTTACCTCTCCTTGTTCATAAATATCACTCATATTTCTGAATCTCGGTCTTCTTGGTGTACTTGGAGGTCCACTTGAACTCGAGGGAGTTTCAGTTCCCTGTGGTGTGCTTGAAGAAGCACTTCCTTGATTTCTCAAGGCGGTTCTATTTCCAGCTTGTGGTGTGGTTTGTTGTGCTTGTGGTGGTGGAGGAGGAGCCACCGTGGAGGGATTATTTGCTGATGTCCCTTCCTCTTCTTCTTCGTGAGGCACACATGTCTTCACATTCACCATTTTCTCTAAGCTTCCATCCCAAGATTCTTCTTCAATAAACTGCACATATCTTCTTATTATTACTTTCTTGGTGGATGGATTATAGAGTTTGTATGCCTTGGACTCATCACTGTATCCAATAAAGATACAATTCTCCCCCTTACTGTCCAACTTCTTCCTTAGCTGATCCGGGACATGTGCATATGCCACACATCCGAAAAATTTCATGTGAGTGACAAATTGCTTTGTTCCACTCCATGCTTCTTCCGGAACTCTGTTCATGACAGCTTTGGTTGGGCATCTATTCAAGATATATGCTGCACAATTGATAGCTTCATCCCAATACTCATTTGGCAAATGTTTTTCCTTCAACATACTTCTGACCATGTCCTTGATGGTCCTATTCTTCCTTTCTTCAACACTGTTTTGCTGAGGTGTGTACCTTGTGGTAAACTGCTTATGTATGCCATTCTCCCTACAGAAGTGTAGGAAATCTTTAGAGATGTATTCTCCACCTCTGTTATTTCTCAGCACTTTGATTTAGTGCCCACTCTGCTTCTCAACATGATATTTGAAGTGGTAGAAATTTCAAATACTTCACTCTTATGTTTCAAGAAATACACCCATGTCTTTCTGGTGTAATCATCTATGAATGTCAAAACATATTTGTTGCCAGCTAAAGATGGCATTTGCATTGGTCCACACAAATCAGAATGGACATTCTCTAAGGGTATATTTTCCCTTATACTCTTCCCTGATGGAAAGCTTTCTCTGTGTTGTTTTCCCAAGATGCAGCCTTCACATAGGCTATCCGGTTTCTCAATCAATGGTAATCCCTTTACATTTCCCTTTCTGTGCAACAAGTTCAGGCCTTCGAAATTGAGATGTCCAAATCTCAAGTGCCATAACCAGTTTTCATCTTTCACTTCCTCTTGAAAGACCTCTTGTGTTACAACTGCTACATTTCTTCTTTCCTTCAAGTCTACTCTGAGCTTGAGAGGAAACATCCTATTTCTTTTCATCTGCACCTCTGCAATGAATTTCTTACTTGGAGGTATGTCCATGATTGTGTAGACATCATCTTTAAAAAATACATTGTAGCCCTTGTTAATGAGCTGTCCATTTCTCAAAATATTACATTTCGAGCCAGGTACATAATATACATCTGGCACAAACCTCTGTTCTCCATTTCTTGTCAGGATACTTACTCTGCCTTTTCCATTGATAGAGATTTTACTATCAGTTCCTGTTGTTACTTCAAATTTAACATCTTCATCAAGATTGGAAAACATTGCTATGTTTCCAGTCATGTGGTTAATACAACCTGAGTCTAAGAACCATACATCATCTTGTCTATCTTGTGCTACATTACATGTTAACATCACATTCTTCTGGTTCTTTTCTTCTTTTGTAAAATTAGCATTCTACCTATTATTCATGTCATTTTTCTTTTTCCTACATTCATTGGCATAGTGCCCATATTTCTTACAATAATGACATTGTACTTGGGATTTATCATACCTTTTTCCATGAGATTGATGTTGGCTTGACCCTTCATTCTGGTTCTGATTGCTACTCCTTCCACTCGAACTTGCAGGGTTGTTTCTTCCTCTTTTTTGGCTTTTGCCTCTTCCTCGGTTGTTTACTCTGCCTTGAACTCTGCCTCGGCCAAAAGACATTTGAGTCTTGAATCCTTGTTCCAATGAGGAATCTGTTCCTCTGTTCAGTCTGTGTTCATGAGACATTAGGGATGCACTAAGCTCATCCACTATAAATATTGAGAGATCCTTTGTCTCTTCTATTGCCACCACTATGGCATCAAATCTTGAGGGTATATTTCTCAAGATTTTCTCCATAATCCTTCTTTCTTCAAGTGTCTCTCCATGAGACCTTATCTGGGTAACCAACCCAATAACATGAGTGAAAAATGAGTCTATAGTGTCAGACTCTTTCATACAGAGAGTTTCAAAATCTCTCCTCATCATTTGCAACTTTGTTGTCTTCACCTTCTCCATGATAGGTTGTTTTGAGAATATCCCATGCCTCCTTAGACTTTGTTACTGCTGCAATCCTTGGGAAAATACTCTCGTGCACTGATTGAAAGAGATAGAAGAGGGCTTTGGAGTCCTTCTTCCTATTATCTTTTAAAAAATCTCTTTCTTCTGCTGTCAAAGCTGCCAGTGCTGCTGCGTCTACTGGTTCTGGGTAGCCATTCTCAGCTAGCTACCATATGTCCTGTGAAGCAAACAGGGCTCTCATCATGATTTCCCAGTATTCATGGTTCTCCCATTAAACTGTGGAAGTTGGGGATTCATCAAGCTGGTGCCTGTTGCTGCCATCGTGATTGTGCAAACCAAACAATTTTCTTAACTGTATTAAAAAAAAAACATAAGCTTTCTTTGCTAGAGAAATCCATTTCAACAAAATTCTTACAGCTTCTGCAGTGAAGAGTGATCTCTGCTTCATTCATTGAGCACCTAGAATAGCTCTGATACCATGTTGGAATTTCTGGATAATTCTGAACACACAGAGGAAATAAAAATTCCTCTTCCACAACACAGAGATTAAAAACAAATTTGATTGTGGACATAGAGAGAGATGAAATATAAATTCTATTTCATAAAACTACTAAATTGTTACAAAATAAAATTCTTCAGAACCAACATGTTCTGGATTCTCAAAAATAACTTCAGCTAGCTGCTACACATGCAACTCACTCTTTCACTGTTCCACTCACAGCAAAAATTTCTCTCTGTGTCTTCATCTTTTTTTCTGTCTTTTGGCTAGGAATTACAATACACAACAACTCACAATACACTCACGGCATATTATATTACACACACACACACAAACATACACAAACATATATATATATATATATATATATATATATATATATATATATATATATATATATATTCCATATTTATAATATATATCAAAATATAACCAAAGTTAAAATAAATGTACTGCGGTAAAATAAAATTAACCCAACGTAAAACATTAAAACATGATACAGGAAAACAAAATTAAGTCAAAACTTTATGCTAAGGTTAAAAACCTTATTCCCTTCTTAATTTCCATGGGGTACTTGAAAGACCTTCTCGCTAGTTCTCTTTACCCCTCGGAATTACTATTGTTGGTAAAGAGGTGAGTCCAGAGGTGAGTGACGTCACCTCCTCCAGGGGTTGCCTTCCCCTTTGCCGCTCAAGCTTGAATGCTCCCCCAGAATGTTGCGGCTATGAAATGAATATGGTTGGTGGATTTTAATGCGGTGCTTGTTGTTGATAAGTGATATGTGGTTGAGTGAAGTTCTAAACTAGAGATTACTTCCACCTTTCTTCAAACGTCTCACATCATAATTGATGTTGCCGCTTCTGTTGTCTCTTCATTCCCATCACAATTAATGTTTCCATCCTGCTGCTCTGCGTGGAAATTGGAATTAATATTCCAACATAGACAACATATCTCCCACTCAAAACATTTCATTTCAAAAAATAGACCTCTTCGGAACACCAGTGACACTTTTCAAGAACAACAAATGAAGAGGACAGTGATGGCTATTTCATCACGTTCAAACTCACACATAGCATAAACCACCTCACCATATCCTTAGGGAATTCTGACAAGTAGTTTAAACCAGCATTCTCAGATCACTTTGACGAACATAAACTCCATTGATTAGGTTTGAATCCCATCAAACACGCCATCAAAACATGGAGTTAATAATTTGACCATGAAGTTAATAATTTGATCGATGATTTGATACCACTGTAAACATGCTCAAGAATAAACTTCACAACAAAAAATGATCTATTTGAATTGAAAACACTTATTTATACAAATGACGAGTACTTATTTATACAAATGAGGAGTAAGTAGGAGGAAATTTTGTCTCAATAAGCTCTCTGTAACTTATTAATGGAAATAAAACTATTAATTGATTAGTAATGTACAAAGCAATATTGAAGGATTAGTTAAAAAAATTTTGTAGTCTACTTAAACAGATAAGTTCCAACTATGAAAATACTTGAGCACTCGTATCACTCTTGGCTCATCTTAGGAAGATTCTTCCACTCAAATCCAATGAGTAAATCAATTGAAACTATACACAGTAAATGGATTGAAATGGACAGTGGTTAATGGAATGAAACAGTAAAGGGAATGGAAGTTTCTAGATGGAAAAATATTTTTCATTTCACATTAACTAAAACCGTGATCTTCCATTTCCCAAAATTTTAATTTAATCTATTATATTGTAACCTATGTTAGCGCTCAAATCTACCTTAGGCTGAAATAAGGTAAAACTCGAGGCTACATCAAACCACGCTCAGCCTCATAGCTAGCCCTACGAGGACAGGAGAGGGCTCTCTCCGGGTCTATCTCGGCAAAAGGTTTTCAGAGGGGCTGAGATGACTTATAATGAACAATGAATATTTATTTTATGCTAGTAAAGAGATAAGAAAGTTTGATTTTGATTTTTTGGGTTTTTGTTGGAGAAATGGGAAAAAACAATTTTGGGTCCGGGGATAAGGCCAGATTTTTGCAGAATTCGAGTTGGGGCGAGGTAGGCAGTAGTCTTGATGATTTTTGATTTAGTGTGTGGATATATCAGAACGAAAAGGAGTTGAAGAGGGCAAGGGAGAACATGGATCCTCTCCAAACTGGCAAAAACATGTAAAACTAAACAAATTCAAAGGCAGAGCACTGTAAACAATGGATTCAACCTCATCTACTCATTCATTTAGTTTCAGAAGCATAAGAAGGGATGGCATACATTAAACATGAAAGAACTTACAATAAACTGAGAGAAAACACCATCAAGAACTGAAAGCCACAAGAATCCCAACAGGTGCTGCAAAACCTCTGATCTTTCCTTAGCCAAAATATGAAAAATATGTACAATAGTGTGCCAAAAGCTTCCCAAGAGTCCAACCTCTCCAACCTCTGAAAATGATTGAGAAAATACATCATATAGACCATCCTAACCCCTTCCCACACCTCTAGGGGTCGAATTCCTCCTTCTAGGAGCAGTTCCAACTAATTCTAAACAAGGAGCTAGAATATAGGCATCCAAACAACTTGCCTCTAAAAGGGAGGAAACTGATTCTTACATTTGATCTTTACTTTTTTAGGAGTGAATCATCTAGAATAGGTAAAAGTGAGTCCAAGTTACATGCCAAACATAAATTTACATCATGATAACTCAAAAATTTCATCCACAAGCAAAACTGGTCCAACTGGCCGAAATCCTGAGCTGGAAGGTGAAAAATTGACCAAAAATCTATATGCGTAGCGCCCCTGAGCCATATGCGTAGCGCGC
Organism: Pinus albicaulis; assembly: GCA_034641835.2. Taxonomy (NCBI): domain Eukaryota; kingdom Viridiplantae; phylum Streptophyta; class Pinopsida; order Pinales; family Pinaceae; genus Pinus; species Pinus albicaulis. The sequence continues at coordinate 1,409,842,143 of CM076584.1, read as the reverse complement.
CTTTCAGCCTGATTTTGGAGCACTTCCCGGCATCCAAATTGATCTCATGATAGCTCGTTGGAAATACCTGGATGTTGGCTATCCAACCCAAGTGGAATTTCCCAATTTGGAGCTCATTTTCCCCTCCAAAACTTCATTCTCCCAGAAGTACTTCCTGCTGGTGCAAAAGGTGGCAGCAAGGTGGTTTTCATGGTGTTTTGGGCCTTTTGACCATCCAGAACTTGATGAAATGCTTCGGAAATACTTGAGCATGCATAACTTACCATGAAAAACCTAGAATTATAAATTTTTCCTTCAGCAAGTGTCCCAAACAAAAGCGAGCACGTCGGGGTGCTACTCGTATAGCTGAAAAATCTGTTTTTGGACCAAAATATTTCAAAATGACAAAAATTTCTCTGAATTTGCTCAAATTCGGAGCGAAGACCCTCCATCATGTATCATGCCCAGCCAGCGAAGCCTCGGCCAAAATCCGAAGTGGATCAGGCCTTTTCTGCCGTTTTAGTGCTTCGCTCAATCTCCTCTTCAGAATCTTCATTTTTGCTTTGCAGACATGCATGCGAGCCCAATAATGACCTTTCATGTGACGAAGCATGTCTTTTTCCCTATTGGCCTTTGCCAAAAACTTCTCCAGATGAATGTTAACATGCGTGAGTTCGGTCTCTCGCTCAGCCGGTGTCATATCACCAGGTCTCTTTCGGGCCAACTGTAGATCCTCACGGATTCGCCGCAGCTCATAAAGTGTGTGCTCATCCTCTAGCTGTTTGTTACGCTGCTCCAGGTAGTTTATCACCCACTGAGCCCTCTACAATTTCTCTTTCAGCGTGTCATTCTCGGCCCTTTTCTCTTGGATGATCTCTTTCAGTTTCGAGCTAGGAGAGCTCGCATCAACATCAATGATCGTGAAATTAGTGTCCCGGCCTCTTGATGGGCCCTCATCATGCATGGGCCTCTTGCCCCTGTCCTGAAACTATACCTGTGCTAAAGAAGAAGGCGAGACCCCTTCCACATCATGTGGAGATAATACTCGCTCTGCTGATGTAGTCAACGAGACCCCTTCCACCCTGGGTGGAGATAATACTCGTCGTGTAGCTGCAAATAAGGCCCTGTGGCCCCGCTGGTATGTCACAAACAATGGAGCACTGATATGCTCGATCTCAGGAATGTCAGGCTGATGTGAAGGCTCTCCCTCACCATGAACTATCTCGGGAGGCGGCTGTGGCACTGTAAATAAGTCACGAGAGATGAAATCCTCCCAAGTAATGCCCTGCTGTGTCAACTGATGTACCACTATGATCTTGATCAAAGCGTAATGATATATACTTCTATGCTGCTGTGTTGGGGTCTTCTTCTGTACAAAAATCGTCATCCTCTCTATGTTGCGATACATGAAGTACAAAATGTTCATCATACGTACCCTCGTGAAGTGCATCAACAAACGGACATGGTACGCATAGAGACGCGAGAATCTGCCCTCGCAACTGAAATACCGAATGATGAGTTTCATCAATGGTGCAAACTCATCCTTCAGGAAACTGAAAGGAAAAACCCTGCTCGGGTGCCTCATATACCCAGGTTTGATGTATGGTTCATAGTGGAATTTCTCTAACCGTTGATGTTTGTTCCATTCCTCTCCTATATTTGGTATCCCGGTGGCCTGAGCAATAGTCAGCGGTGACAAAATGAAATCTACTCCGGCGAGGTTTACACGGCCATCATGTAAATGTAGAACAAATATACGAGCCAGTTCATGATGATGCTGGGTTTGTGAAATCATCTCACAGTACTGGAAACATGACTGACGCTGAAAACAATCCATTGCAAGCGGGCAAGCCTGCAATTGAGCCAAAGAAGTAGGCTCCTCCCTGAGATGCTTACCACCTTTTCCACCTTTGTGAGGCCTCCGTGGCACATTACCCTCTGTTGTGGAATCACTGTCATACTCCTGCTCATAGACTAAATCTGTGTCTGACATGGCTCTGAAAACAAGATGTCTGCAATATGGATGCTGATATAGGTGTAGTGAAGTCAAAAGTTTCAATGTATTCTCAAAACCCAAATATGTTGCATATGTACCAAAACACCATAAGAAAATAAGTCACAGTGGTAATAGCTCTGTTTAGTGGGTTGGCATTAAAAACAGTCTCTGTTTTGGATCACAAGTGAATTTTGACAAATGAGTACCAAGTACAAATGTAGTGTGCAGCCCTTGTAATGCTGGCTAGAGTTTGTCAAAAGGGAAAATGAGTACAAGACTGCGTTTATCGATGGGAAATGGGACACAATGTGACAATGACCACAGTGAAACAAATAGCCATGACAGTGGTAAAACAATGATGATGACAACAGTGTTAGAACGATAAACTGAGAGTGTGAGGCAGTGAGACTTCGACAATATATGCAAAGGTATATATATCAACCATACAAGGTGGGAAAATCTTCACAAAGCCATCAAAATGTATTTAAAACCCTAAGGAATAAATCTGCCATGAACATAGGGTTTCACCTCTCCACATCATATACATTAATTTCCCCACTTCAAAACACCACAATCCTGTTCAAAAAATCACTGAGCAATGATTTAAAACCTACTTGCAAGTTGATGGAGCCGTTGTGAGATCAAACCGGACGCAATGGCAGAAAAAATTTGGCTCTGTGACTGTGCGCGTAGCGTGTCTACCCAACGCGTAGCGCCCGTGTTGTTTTGCACTGGCTGGGGATGCTATATGCGTAGCGCCCCTTATACGGGTAGCGCGCCTCCTGTATGGGTATAGCGCACCTCCAATGACTGTCCACGGCTATGATAAACACGACTTCGGCCTTCAACAACACAAACTCGACTTTTGCCTTGAGAATTGATGGAAATGAAATTGTTTACCATGATTTATATGTGAAGAAAATATCTCATCAAATCAGATTTGATTTTAAATTACTCCATGACCCACTTTCATAATGTTTGGCATTTTGACATTTGATCATTTAATACAATGCTTTTCTTTTGGCTTTTCTGAGTTTTGGACTGATAATACTTGGTTGTTTTTGCAGGGATCCGACATTTGACTTTGGAAAATATCAGAGGCTTGCATCTGGAACTTTCTTACAATGAAACAAATACAAAATTATTACAACAATGAAGATTGACAATTTCTAGTTCCAAAACAGAGTTTTGGACTAGAAATGTTTTCAAATGCTTTTGATAATAAAACGTGAAATAGAAATCTTGCAAAACCAACCTCATGGCCTGCGGGCTTTTATGACATGTATGCAAAGGACTGAAAACCCTAGACTCTAGGACTAAAAGACTCTTTTTAACGAAACTAATCATTTATGACAATGAATGCAATGACCATGAACTTCAGTGATTTTTGAGGAATTTTAATTAGCCCAGCAGGTACAAGCATGAGGAAACACAGGACAACCAGACCCCCTCGTCAGTTAATGGCATGCCCCTAGCGAAATGCAACGAAGTGGAATGAGAAAGACACCTAAGAATGATATGCAAAAAGCGAACTGATCTCTGACGGAGGGCTGTAAGGACCGACTCTAACAACCTAGACAAAGAATATTCAGAATATATGAAATCCTCACCCTTCAAACAATTTTTTATATATAAAGAATTGAAATTCCTCAACACCAATTCTAATATAGACCACACCTATAGTGTAATAATACTCCAGACATGTCTATCCCAATTCCAATGTAGACGAAGGCTTTCAAGATCTATGATATCAATAAGGACGGATTCATATCCTTCACCGAGCTTCATCTGGTGCTATGTAATCTGGGAATCATGGAGGGGGAACCTAGAAAATTGTGAGAAGATGATATGTACATATGATTCGGATTCCAATGAGCTCTTGTATTTTCTTGAATTCAAGAACATGACATGATGAAATGTAAGATCCATGTTGATCCTCAAAAGTCTTAGAGTCTTCGGCTCCATATTTTGGACAAATGTTAACTCTAATCTTTACTCATCTAAATTTGTAAATGTTTCTTCTCATTAATATAAATTATTTATATCATAATTAATCATTTTGAAATATTAAATAGATTTAATATTACTGGTTTTATTTATCTATTTCTATTCAATTCTTGATAATAAAAAAATATGAAAATAACTAACATCCCTAATATCACATTAAAAAAAAATTAAGGATGCAATATCCTTTTTCTATATTATTAATTTATTGAACCCCATACATACATATATATATATATATATATATATATATATATATATATATATGAGGTAGTGCTATTGACCATCATCACTAAGAAGTTCGAGGCTATATTCAAAGATTCACCCTTATAAGAAAGGCTAAAAACAGAAAGTTAGGGAAGACTTGAAAATAAGACACACATTCACTATCATTTGGCTCCACCATCTCACACACCTAGCCAACAACTCATAGAATAATTAAATAATATATATATATATATATATATATATATATATATATATATATATATATATATTTTTTTTTTTTTTTTAATAATTTTAAATAATATAAAAGACAAATTTGTTTTTATATATTTATGAAAAAATATGTAAAAAATTTAATTTACTCTATAGTGATGATTAATCTGTAATAATAATAAAAGAAATAGTATTATTTTTATTTCAAAAATCACATTTAAATTGTAAAATAAAATTTATTTAATATATTTTAAATTGTTATTAATTAAAAAATATGATAAAAATTTAAGTATTGAGGGGTTTTCGCACTGCATTATATTAGATATCATTTTTTGGAATTCAACTACGTTAATTAAGTCATTCATCTATAACCATTTCCATGAGAGGTAGTTGTAACTGACTAATTTATCGTGGTTTTTTAATAGGCCGCAGTGCACTATATTAGATATCATTTATTGGGATTCAACTACAATAAGTAACTCATTCATCTATGAACATTTCCATGAGAGGTAGTCGTAACTGCCTAATTTATCATGATTTTTGAATAGTCCACCTAGCACTCATTGCATCAAGTGATTCTCACAAGGGTGAAGAAGTGGGATTGAAACTAGTGAAATGAATCACATAGCATCAATCATCACTTTTGGGCCTTGCATCCGGTAACCAAGACTTCCCGGGAGGTCACCCATCCCAGATCGCCTCTCGCTTAAGCGCACTTCACTGTGGAGTTTTCCCCACAATCAAGCCCGCTTAGGTTGTAAATGAGGTAGCAAGCTAAGTGGGCTTGATTGTGAGGAGAACTCCATAGTTAAGCGTGATTGAGCCAAAGGCGATCTGGGATGGATGACCTCCCAGGAAGTCTTTGTTACCCAGTGCAAGCCCCAGAAGTGACGACTGACGCTATTTGATTAATTTCACTAGTTTCAATCCCACTTCTTCACCCCTGTGAGCATCACCCGATGCAATGAGTGCTAAGTGGACTATTCAAAAATCATGAGAAATTAGTTAGTTATGACTACCTCTCATGGAAATGGTCATAGATGAATGACTTGCTTAACGCATTTGAATTCCAAAAAATTATATCTAACGATAAAAATTAATATTTAATATATTTAAAAATATTATTAATTAAAAAATATGATAAATATTTCCATTTTTTAATATATTTAAAAATATTATTAATTAAAAAATATAATGAAGATCTATAATAATGTATCTTATTTAGTTTAGGTAAATTCAAATAATAAATTCATTAGTTCAACCCTATAATAAAAAAAAAAACCATTTTAATTATCAGCACGAGTTGGCTCATTGTGTATTTAAAATTCCAACATAATATTCAAGATAAATCATTCACAACATTTTAAAAAAAACTTAATTTTCAAATATCCTTAACACATTTTGCATCTCTATTATGTTTTGTGTCTCTAGTGCACTTTTATCTCTTATTAGTCTCTGCCATAGGTTGCAGGGACTATTGTAATTAATATGCTTTGAAATATGAGTCGTTCACATGGATTAAAAACAATTAATTTCATCGGTCTTTTTTGGTTGGCATATCACATACTTACAAGTTCGTTTAGCCAATAAGAATTTTTTAGGTCTTATTTGGCCTTTACTCGAGGCATATCTGACATCATATTCACTAATATATTAGGTTAAAATATGTATTTCATGAATAATTTTTAGGAATTGAAGCAATGCTAGCATAGCATTACCCCATAGCTTTAAATGTTTTATCATTAGAATGAAATTAACCAACAAGTGAAAATTCAGAGATTTATGCTCAGCAAATATTCTTCCTTATTATATGAATATGTTTCTTATATGAATATGGTATGGTGTCTGGAGAAAGTAGCATTGATGCCACCTGTCATGTAAATAGTCCTCCTACTTTGTGGTGTCTATAGAAAGTGGCATTGGTGCCACCTACCATCTACATAGTCCTCCTACATGCCATTTGCTATCAGTTCTTTAAGCGTGGCCCTTCTTTCCCTAGCTCGTTCAAGTTGCTGGTTTGGTTGTGCAACCACTAAAACAGATGATTCTGGATGCCCTCTTCAATAAAAAATTTCTCACCAAATAACTACGCATATTACAACAACAATACTAGTTGGAATCAATCTGAGGTACTATTTTTCAACTTTCAGTCTGGAATGAATTTGAGGTACTATTTTTTTTTAATGTGAGTTGGATATCGGAATTTCAAAAAGTCAGATTTATCCTGAAGTTTTTCTTCAAAAATAGTATTAATTTAGATATATTTTATGCTTCTCATTGTTGGGTGAATTAATGGTCGTTATGACTTCCAAAGTGTTGGGAAAGAAAAAAAATTCAGCACTGAACACAAAATTACCACAATACAAATTAACTACAGACATCATTTCTTAATAAAAAAGCTCATTGGTTTAAATTAATTCATATGCTTTGTAATTTCCAATTAGTATATAATTGAAAATAAAAGAAAATTGTATGGTTTCTTAACTAAAGGCAGAACAAAATCTGAACATAAAATTTTTCATAAAACTGCACTTATCGCTATCTACAAAATAATAAAGAATGGAATTGATTGTGTATTGCCAAAATGAATGGATGTGCCACTTTTGAGATGGCTTGCAATCCTCCCATAGTAGACAATATGAAGCGAAACCCAAAAAATCTTCACCAAATGAAACAAATTGTGCAATACCCAACATGCTTTTTCCAGCATGAAGGCATTTCAACAAATTTTAAGAATTAAATAAGGTGAGACTGAATAATCTAAACAATGCCATGAAATGGAATGGAATGCAAACAAAGGCTCGGCCTTATTTTCAAGAAAGTTCTTACCCTTTACTTCTTTACAAACTTGAGCTTCACCGCAAGACATACAAGTGGGAGAAAATCATTCACCCTCTGATTTCACATCATCATCATGTAACAAACATATATTTTTCATGTAAAATCAGACATGTGAACCCAACAGCACCATCATTACTATTTTTCATTTTCCGTAAGTGTTACACTAAAATTTGTCACCATGACTATCGATTAGGATATATTTCCATCCAATGGAGTGTCTTAAGTGAATCCCCTATGAAGCCTAAAGTAAAATAATACCAGGGAAAAAAAATATGGTTTTCACTACTTAAAACCCATTTTTGAGCATCTGCACAGTTTTCCTAAACAAAACCCGTGCATGCGTAGTTTATTTCAATGTAAATGATGTAGATTTGTGTATTTTATTCCACTATAAAATGTGCAGGTCTGTTCACGCAGGTAAAAATAAAAAAAGTAAGTTCTAGAAGATTTAGTTGAGGATTCTTATCCAAATTAGAAACCTCGAACCACTACATACATGTGCATCATCCCTTGGTACATTTGAACTAATCTCCTTTTCTTAAGCATCATATCCCTTGAGAAGAGGAACTAGAAACCTCCTCATCCTTCCTATAAATTCAACATAGGACTAAACGAATGGTAGACTTGGATTTTTTAAACTCATGTTGTTGGTTTTGGGTCTAAAGAGCTTGTCATCAAGGGAAGGAAAGAATACCATTGGAAGAGGCTTGTGACATCAAGCCAACTAGGTTGCAAGCTTGTTTTCCCTTTGAATTTAATACAATGTCAATTTTTCTTTCCTAATTGTGTCTATTTTGATGTTATTTGTGGGATTTATTGATCACTCACAAAGTTTATAACCAATTATTGATTCATTTATATGTTGTATGCTAAATTAGGGATTTCATTTACTTTTTATTTTATATGTGATATGCTTTGATCCCTTTTAATGTTTTTTTCTATGCAGATCTCTTTTGGATCATTATGGAGAAGTTGTGGAAATCATTTGGAAAGCCTCTAAAGCATTGAAGAAAAGTTGGATGTGGAAAGCACTGAGAGGACTTCTGCAAGCACTTCATTAATAGGTAAGTGATCCTTTGCATACTACATATTTCATGTTTTAGTTATAGGCTAAGGAAAGAGCTATTGTTTTGTATGTTTGTTTCTAGTTTTCCTTTAGGATCCTAAGGAGATCGATCTTGTTTGCAAGAGGGATTAATTCATGTTACAAATTGGTGATCCCACTGGGGAATGAGGGTTCTCCTTTGTGTCATTTTATGACCTTTGATACCTTTAGACCCTTTTAAGAATTGAAATTTCTGGTTTGAGACCTTTATTTTTTATTTTTTCATAATTTTCTCGATATGCAAAGTTTCTGTTCAAGAAGAGAGCGTAGATTTGTGCTATTTTTCTTTAGCAACAGTGTGCATTCACACTAAACTTTGTTGTCTACCTGCGCAACCTTGTAAATATTTTGAAAATGTTGAGGTTTATCTGATTTAATTCTATATTTATTGTTTTTATGATCATGTTAGCTTGTTTACAGTATCATTAAGTCTCAGTGAAGTTGATTGTGTGTTTTGAATTTTCTTTTTTGAGAAATTTTTAAGTTGATTTCCTTTGGTCATTACTTAGAGGTTTGTCTCAGATTTGTAACAATTTTTGCATGTTTTTCTTTAATTTTTGCAAAAAAAATCCCCCTCATTGTGTCTAAGTTTTAATCGCCTTTGAGTGTTAGTAATTCTAACCTTTGGAATTTTCACCCAACTTTGTTTACTTCCACTTTATTGGTTCTTTAGATTACATTGATGAAGGAAAATAGCCTTGTCAATATTTCACTGATTTTGAATCATCTTGTGTTTGTTTGTGGAGAATTCTCTTGCATAGATTACATTTGTATAAGTTAGAATTCTCATTTCCATAATATGAATGAAAATTGTGCATATATTACATTTGCATAGTTTTCAAGTGAATTGTGCATATATTACAACTGCATAGTTTACATTCTGAAAATCCAATCGTAGATTTAGATAGTCTCTATGGTTGTATTTTTTAGGAAAATCACTTATCTTTATAGTTTAGGGTTTTAAGTTTGTGTTGGTTTTCTGATCTATCAAAAAGAGTCTTTTTCTTCTAGAATTGGTTGTGTGAATCTCTTTTCTTTCAGTGAATCTCATCATATATTCATTTATGCCTATTGTAAAGAGTTATTTCACTGATTGAAAAGATAGTGTCTCTCATTGAAAGATAGTCCTGATTTGAATTTGCATGTTTTATGCTTGTTTTAAAAATAAAAATAAAAATAAAAAAAATTCTTGGAATTAATTAGCATTTGTATTTTCTTGCTGAAAATTAGTGCATTAGAAAATTTGTTATGTTTTCTCTTATTTATGAATTTTTCATTGTTGGAAGTGAATGAAACCTCTCTCCTTAATTTAATTAGGATTCATCAAAGTGAAAATATTACATTATCATATTCGATTGCATTCAGTTTTGGGTAGGTTACAATACCAATAGCTTCATATCCATTTACCCTTTGAGTAAATAACAACCAAATAACACAACATTAATAAAATTAAGCTAGACATTTTTACATTTTTTAGGGCTCATTCCACAAACATAGATCAATTTAGTGCTTTGGAATGGGTAAGTGAGTAAACTTTCCAAAGAAATAAAGAAATAGTAGAATATTGCGGTAGGGAGTAAATCCATTTATTACAGCTTTGCTCTGGGAAGCTCTTCTTACACAAGATTTAAGCACGAGGTCATATTAGACTTGGAGAAGTAATCGTACCTGCTTCATTGGTAAAGATAGAATATTTTCACGCATTAGAAATACTGTCGAAAGGTACTTGGGGTCACTTGTTAATGAACCTCGGATTTACCATGTTGAGGAGCTCTCAAGGGGATTGAGCTTAGTTACTCTACCCTTGCGTGTATATTGGACCTATGACTTCCCCCCCTAGGTTAAATTGTGATAGTTGGTAACTTTAGTGACCATAATCTTAGGGCTTTTCTAGAGGTGACGGTAGAGGAAGGTCCCACTATACTTGGAACAGATGTTGACTAGACTCACTTGGACTTTTTGGAGAGTAATCTTCACTCGATATGGCATATTGGAGTTGATTGCACCAAAATATTTCATTAAGCAAGTTGCCAGGCTAATTGGTTATAGCCACTATATTTTCACATTGATTTGTCCAATGTTGGATTTCATCACCAACTAGTGATTTCACTGTGAAAATAAATTGTTTGTGTGTGGTTTGACTCCTATATTTGCTAGCGCATTTTCATTTGGTTTTGTTTTACTTTTTAGAGACCTTAGGTGTAGATTGTTTTGGATTGTTAATATTTTTAAATTATTAATAAAATTCACTAAAGTTGAAACTATTGGAAACAGTTCCAGAATTTACCAACCAAGGAACCCCTCTTAACGAGAATCCTATTCCTTTTCATTACTTTGGAAATGTTGGTCCTCCTTATATGGCTACATTGTCATTACATGGATTTACCATAGGTTTATCAGTATGGTTATTTTTAGCTTTGGTGGTGTTGAATACTCAAATTGTTCCACCTCAACCAGATGCTTCACTTCAACAAATTTCACCATCTCAGCATCACCAACTTCATGTTGAGCCTTTACCTTCTTCGCCCAACATGTCTTACTCCCTTTCTTCTTCTTCTCTTGGCAAAATAATTTATGCTAGTAACTATGTGGCTAAGAAGAAGAAGAAAGGGAATAAGAAGAAGAAGCAAGATAAGAAAGAAGTCAACCAACCAACCATGACTGTAAGTATTGATAATGTTGAGGAAAACTCCAACATGCATTGTCAGCCCAAATACCCTTGCAAGTTTTGTAAGGGTGACCATTTCCTTATCAATTGTCCTGGTATTCCTAAGGTCTTAGAATTATTTTCAGAAAAATCACATCAACTTACTGTTGATTCTTCAACGAGTGATTTTTAGGTTCTAGGGAAATAGGGTAAAGTTAGGTTTCCTTGTAAGTTATGAAAAGGAAGTCATCAAATTCACCTTTGCCCTAATATGGATGAAGCCTCAAAATTGTTGGAAAACCTTATTGTTTCTCAACAAAAAATTCCAACTCGTTACCATAATTTTTATCCCAACCTACCGTCAGTTGATGAAGTGATTAATCCAATTACAAGTAGAGTCAATCCCACTCATCCATTGGAGAGTGAAACACATATCACTCAGGTTGATGAACCATTAGTTAATGAGGTGGTTGACTTGATTTCACATTCGGTCGATCCCAATCTCCCTATAGAGAGTGAAATTCATGCCACTCAGGTTCTTCTTGTTTATTTGGATTCTTCTACACAAGGGTCATTTTACATGTTCTCACAGAACCCCCTCCAAGTACTGAGGTTTTTTCCTTTGATTGGAGTAGACTGACAAAACCTCATCTTCCTTCTTCCATCCCTTTCCAAATCATTGTGAAGTCTTGTGGAAATAATGCATGTCGAACAAATGTAGATGAAGGTGATTTTGTTAGTATTTTATCCTCAAATGCTCGGCAAGCTTTGGGTTCCCCTTAGCTTGTGCTTGTTATACAAAATAAGTCAGCTTCTAACGGAATCATTAGTGAACATTTAGGGATCCTTCCTAAGTTTCCAATTACCTTAGAAGGTAAGACTACCTGTATTGATCTTATAGTATTCCATATCCCCTTGGATTTCAATTTTCTCCTTGGGCGAGACTACGTTTATGTAATGAAATTTATCGTATCGACACTCTTTCGCGTGATGTATTTCCCTCACAGTGGCAACATTGTGATTGTTGACCAAATTTTATTCGTTGATAGTGATTCGACTACCAGCCATTTGACACCCCTCAATGATCCTTATATGGAAGTGGTATCTACCCCGCCTGGGGTTAATTATGTTGGAACTAGTCCTGTGTTTTAAATTACCGATGCAAGTGAGCCTCTCACTGTTTTCTTGACTTATTTTAACTTAGATCCAGTAATTGACATGGTGAACCTTATTGGGGTATTTGAACGCAAATTTCTTATCCCTTTTGAGTCATTAACATGTGTTCTTTACAGAGAATTTTTCTTCCATCTGATGAAGACCTCTTGGAAGCCATGATCGAGGTGTGTCCATTGGCATGTGTTCCTTCCAGTTAGAACCCATAATCAAATTTGTGAGGATAGTTGTTTTACTGTGTCAACCTCATTTAGAAAATGAAACATGTCCCAATGAGGATAGTTCCTTTTACTGTGTCAACCTCGTTAAAAAATGAAACAGGTCACTATGAGGATAGTTCCTTTTACTATGTCAACCTCGATAAAAAATGAAACATGTAAATATGAGGATAGTTCCTTTTACCATGTCAACCTCGTTAAAAAATGAAACAAGTCCTAATGAGGATGGTTCTTTTACTGTTTCAACCTCGTTAAAAAATGAAACAAGTACTTATGAGAATGGTTCTTTTACTATGTAAACCTCGTTGAAAAATGAAACAAATTTCTTGCAAGGGTGTTTCTTTAACTGTGCCAACCTCATTAAAAATGAAACAATGTTACCATGAGGATAGTTCTTTTACTATGTCAACCTCGTTAAAAAATGAAACAAATCCTTATGAGCATAGTTCCTTTACTTGTGTCAATCTCGTTAAAAAATGAAACAATATTTCATGAGAATAGTTCTTTTACTATGTCAACCTCCTTAAAAAATGAAACAAGGATCTATGAGCATAGTTCATTTTCTTGTGTCAAGCTCGTTAAAAAATGCATAATTCATTTTCTTGTGTCAAGCTTGTTAAAAAATTTAACAATGTTCATGAGCATAGTTATTTTCATGTGTCAAGCTCGTTAAAAATTGAAACAAAACCTCCCCTAATTGAGTCAAGTCTTTCATCTGTTCTTGTAAATGAACCTTCATTCTATCCAACTATTAATGACCAGTAGTCTACTTAGGTGAATGAAATAAAGCTTGGGGGGAATGTTCCCTTGTAGGTTATGCTTAGGGGGCATTGAAAATGATCTCAAGCATAGTTTTCTTATTTTCAAGCTTGGTAAAAATGAAACAAACTTATCTCAAGCATATTTTTCCTACGTTTCAAGCTTGTGTAAAAATGAAACCACTTTGAAAGCATGATTTTTTCTCTATTTCAAGCTTGTATAAAAATGAAACCTATCTTGAGTCCATTTTAGTTGTTATTTTCAAGACTCATTAAACTCATGAAAATCATAAGTTTCTTTTGCTATCTTTTCATGCTCGTAAAATGTGCATGAAAATACCGAGTTCTTTTTTTCTTTCCTTGCTCGTTAATTAAATTGAAAGTCGGTGATATGAGTAAACTTTATGACTTTTTCGAACTCATTAAAACTTATGAAAAAACAAAACTTTTGAGTTCTATTTTAAGCCCTTTTCAAACTCTCTAAACATGAAAACGTTGTCGAGCACTTGACTATTTGAACTCATAAAAATAAATGAATAGTCGTCTATTTAATGTAAGTTTACTCCTTTTCTAGACTGAACTAGACTATTTACGAAAAAAGTATACATTGACTAAGAATGGTCAATAGAGTTGTCTCCTGCATTATTTTATCATTTTTCGAGCTTGAGGGACTAAATTTACAAAAAATAACATTTAGAGTTTGCTTACATTTTTCTTCTAACTCCCTAAAAATGAAAAACACCAAGTTTTGCTTTCTCCGGGCTCATTAAAAATCTACGCTGAAAGAACAACATAAGTTTTCTTTTCGTATCTTTTCAAACTCTTTAAACATGAAAATGACATCGATTTAATCCTACATTGGACTCATAAAACTTAAACAGTGGACCCGTCGATTATAATGGGATCAAACCACTCCTTCCTAGGGTTTGTTAAAAATACTTCGGAGGACTTGTCCGAAGGATGAGCTTATATGATAAGCATATGTTATCCTCCTCAAGCTTGTGTAAAAATAAAGAAGTAATTTCTAGTAATGGTGGGGGGAATTGGGAAGAAATATTTGTTTTTGTATTGTTAAAGGTAGTATGTCGCTCTTGAACATGATACTCTATCACATTTGTGTTCGAGTTTGGAAATCAATTTGTCTCACAGTTAATAAAACCTCATTGAAATTATTCAATTGGTTTTGGGTATTATCATTGAATCAAATGTTGCAAAGTCAAATGTCGTGTCACTGATATGTTTAAGAGAAGTCCAACCTTAGTCAAAATTACCTTGCAAATCATAACCTTCAATCTCATCGGTCATCCCTGAGTCAGTCCTGAATTACTCCAATTTTTTCTTCAAAACTTGGCATGATTTTTTTATCATAGGCCCTCCTGCAATGGATCACTTCCTATCAACTTCAACTTACTATCTAGGAAGTTGATCTATCAACCTTTTTCAGTACCTTGGGGCATGCATGCTTTAATGGCAGGTTTTTTTCTTTCGATGATAAGTTCTCATCATTGGCCTTCGACTGAATGATTCTATGCATGTTCGACTTCAAAACATTTAATCACACTTCATAGATTGTACTAGAGTACCCTAAGATCCATTTTCATTATTGGTGGTTTCTCTTGCACTTGTTAACAATTCACATAATTGACCAGTAATCAAGTGGTTCCTTCCATGTTCGACTTCGAGACATTCACTCACATGGTCATATTTGTACTACAGATCGAGGTATGGAGATCAATACCTTGGATCAAGTTTCATCCATCCAGGCTGCGTGGAGTTATTAAATTTTCATCATTGTAAACACAGATCCATTGATGGTTGCATCCATACTATGTATATTGTTGGCATGGATCTTTATGTATTTTCCTACTAGTTCATCGAGTTATGTTTACTCTAATTATGGGAATGCCTACCTCAGTGATGTTTATATGAAAGCATGATATGGTAATTCTTGATTTATTTTTTTAGTTCCTCAACCAATTGATCTCTAATCCGAACCTTTGACATGATAAAGCGCTTCAGATATCAAAAATATTTTCTAGCTTTGCACTTTAGGGGGCAATCTGTTACACTAAAATTTTTCACCATGGCTGTCGATTCAAATATCTTTCCATCTGATGGAGTGTCTCAAGTGAATCCCATATGAATCTTGAAGTAAAATAATACTCGGGACAAAATGAATTTTGGGTTTCAGTGCTTAAAACCCCTTTTTGAGCATGTGCGTAGTTTTCCTAAACAAAACCCGCACATGCGCAGTTTCTTCCAATGTAAATTGCACAGACCTGCGCGGCTTCTTCCACTATAAACTGTGTAGATTTGTTCACACAGGTAAAAATAAAAAATTAAGTTCTAGAATCTTTGGTTGAAGAATCTTATCTAAATTAGAAACCTCGAACCACTACATACTTGTGCCTCATCCCTTGGTACACGGAACTAATATCCTTTTATTAAGCATCATATCCCTTGAGAAGAGGAACTAAAAACCTCCTTATCCTTCCTATAAATTGAGCATAGGACTAAAGGAATGGGAGACTTGGATTTGTAAACTCATGTTGTTAGTTTTTGGTCTGAAGAGCTTGTCATCAAGGGAAGGAAAAGAGATCATTGGAAGAGGCTTGTGACATCAAGGAAACTAGGTTGTAAGCTTGTTTTCCCTTTTAATTTAATAGAAATCCAGTTTTTCTTTCCTAATTGTGTTTATTTTGATATTATTTGTGGGATTCCTTGATCACTCACATGGTTTATAACTGATTATTAATTCATTTGTATGTTTTATGCTAAATTAGGGATTTCATTTACCTTATCTTTTATATGTGAGACGTTTTGATCCCTTTCAATATTTTTGTCTATGCCGATCTCTTTTGGATCATCATGGAGAAGTTGTGGAAAGCATTTGGAAAACCTCTAAAGCATTGAAGAAAAGATGGATGTGGAAAGCGTTGAAAGGACTTCTACAATCACTTCATTAATAGGTAAGTGATCATTCACATACTACATGTTTCATGTTTTAGTTATAGGCCAAGGAAAGATCTATTGATTTTTTTTCTGTTTTTTTCTAGTTTTCCTTTAGGATCCTTCGGAGATTTATATGTGTAACAAGAAGGAAGATAGTGAAGCGAGATATTCATAGCTTGAAATACTGGAAAAAGAAGAAATGGAAATAAATTTACATAATTTATCACCATAAAATACTGAATGACAACCTCTAGGTTGTCGAAATATAGTGTGTTTCAAGAATTTTTCACAAACTAAATTATGGCAAGACTGAATAATATAGACAATACCATGAAATAGAATGGAATGAAAAAGAATACTCAGTGGTATTTCCCTCAAAAGTCTTGCCCTTTACTGGTTTATAGACTTGATTTCCTCCGCATGAGATATAAGTGGAAGAAATTTCTTCACCCTCGGATTTCACATTAAAATCCTATATCCAACATATCTCATGCATATAAAATTATATATGTGAAATCCCAACAGCACCAACATTACTATTTTCCAGAAGAAATATGGTCAAAACGAGATATTTATGGCTGAAGACAGTTATACCCCTTGCGTAACTCGAAGTACTGGATTAAGTCGGGATGGAAATTAATTTAAATCGATTTTTAAGAATGAAACACACTGACAACCTCTGGGTTTCTCAAAGGTAATGCATTTCATAAAATCTGTAACTAAATTAGGAAGACCCATGTTGTGACTCACTGAAGAAGGGCTCAAGCTATGTTGTTGTTGGTACTGGTGCTACATATGCCAATTAACATGGCGGACGAACTATACAAAACCAGGTAACATGGCAGTCGAATTAACTAAACAGCATTGGGACTCGTCATCGGATCTGAAGCATCCATTCCAAACTAGACAAGGAGCTATGTAAACATGTTTTATATGGCAAAAGGTACATGACAAGTGCATTGCATGCATCCAGTACACATGGCCACCATGCAACTAGAAAATTAATATCTATGCCTTCGTTGAAGGTTCAATTTGTGTGAAAAATTACGCCTATCTTTCATCCTCATTGCCAAATGATTTCAATTTCGCGGCCTTGTCTCTTAATTAAAATAATGGACAATGAATTTTAATAACCGAAACATTTGGCATTGATCCTCAATTATTATAATAACTTAAAATTTAATTCTGAAATTAAAATAATGCACAACCTATATTTCCCAATGCACATAATCCCAATACATGGCCCTCTGACTTGACCATTTTCACGGTAGTGGAATAGACATTAATCTTTAATGTAATCATTTAAAAGATGATTCCATAGCAATAATTTTGTAATGACTTCTGAAATATTTTTTGGGTTAAAAAATTCAACAAACTATATATATATATTAACCAGCTTTTAGGTATTTTTAGAAATTCTTGTTAAGAATATAAAAAAATAACAATTAAAATCAATTAACGGGGAAAAACTCAATTTTAGATTTGTAGTCGAGATTTCAAAATCAGTGTTGTGTGATTATTGTTGTCTCAATGAACTTTTGAGTCCACGTTTTAACAATTTCGAAATAGAACCAACAAGATTATAGAAAACCAGAAGCAAGAGGATTTTCATTTTATTTGTAATTTTATATTTTTTCCATTACAAGTAACACATTAACACATATATCCAATTGTGAAATCCATGTGAGAGGTTGTGAGAAGGTTAGCTTATAAGCAAACTATTTTATTTCCTCCTCCTACAAAACATACATAATACGCGGTCTTGTAGTTCTCCATCGAAAGTTTTCACTGGGACTTGTTGCTTGCAGCTCATCTTGTTGCTATTGGTTCCAGTAAAAATAGAGTGAATCAATTTTCATGCATGTATTTATTAACCAATTGCATGATTTAGTTATGAAATAAATATTTTTTTAATATTTTTGTTGAAGTGTATTTTTTATTCAGTTAACAAATAAAATAAGATAAACATCCATGTTTTAGGTTAAAAGGATGTGTTATGTTGAGAAAAGTGTAGTAATTTTGGACCTCGTTTATAAGTCATGTACTATAAGTTAATGGTTAGGTTTTTAGTTTATGACCTCAAATCATGGTGCTCATTAAAGAGTCTTTGTGTAAGTGACAATGGATTTATGAATATTTATAAGTCTTAATATCATTATTTTGATGTTGAGTTTTTTATCTATGAAAAATTATATTCAGTAACTTTCTTCCTATTATTAATAGTTGAATTTTCAATGATATTACTTTCATGGAACAAAGATTATGTTTGTAGAGTTTTCATGGCGGTTAAGTTTTTTACATGAACATAGAAAAATATGAAGGCCCAAGACCTTGGTTTTCAATTTAGACCATGGCCATTAGGTACCTAGAACCATCTCTAATGTGTTAGAAATTTAGATCTTGATTGGTTTACACCTCTAAATTAAGGTTTAATTATGGAAGGCTTATGCGGTGAGTTAGGACCTCGCACTTGTTCCATCAACTCTTGGGGATAATACCCTAGTTTCATCCTAGAACCATACATGCATGCAAAACCTCAAAATAGAGGCCATATCCATTAGTATGTTACACATGCCTAACATGATGAGCCTTAAAGGCTATTGATGTGGCTAAATAACTTGGATTTTATTAGTAGTACATGGCTTGGGACTTAAGAACCATCCCTGGTGAGACAAACCTTTAAATGGTAACCATATCTTACTTCGTATGGTAAAGTATTTATGTGGAGGGCCTCGCCTTTATGGTGATT
Organism: Pinus albicaulis; assembly: GCA_034641835.2. Taxonomy (NCBI): domain Eukaryota; kingdom Viridiplantae; phylum Streptophyta; class Pinopsida; order Pinales; family Pinaceae; genus Pinus; species Pinus albicaulis. Next base: position 1,409,823,283 of record CM076584.1, on the reverse strand, counting down.
TGGGACATTATGCATGATGGATATGAAACCATGATAAATTTGTATGGCATTAGATACAGTTATATTTTGAGCCTATACCATGGCTTACTACCCAAGAACCATCACTAGTGTTTCAAATCTTGAAATCGACCAGTATGTCTTCCCTTTAGACCTAAGATCCCTACACAGTGTGTCATGGGCACATGCAAGGTGTTCTAGTGCGCCAAACCTCTAAATTTTTATCAAGATCAAGACTTTGTACAAGACCTTTTTGCAAATCAATACCATCAAGGGGTCATGCTTTTTTCTGTGGATGCTTTAGCTTATTGATGGTTAGGACTTGTGAATAGTATTGTATAAATGTAAGGGTAAGATATCCAATGGAATAGATTTTTGGTTTCGTGGATCTTCCTCATATGAATTTTTTAGATTTTATCCCTCGTTAACATAAAGAACATATGAGAACTAATCATGCATTTTCTGCTTTGATGGTTTATCATTTTCATGAAACCATTGACATAATCATTAAAACCTTATAGCAAAGTTTTCAATAGACTCATGTTTCTTTCTATAATTATCATATATTTAAGGGTCTAATGCATTTACTTGAGAATTATTAATAGTAGTAAGAAAACTTCCTTGAATTTCTTCTAGTTGTGAATGTAAGTCGTTAATAATGCCATATACCAAGCTTAATTTGTCCTTTGAATGTAAGGGAAAATAGTCTACATATAAGATCTTATTTAAAGATATTCCTGCAATTGACAATAGAGATTATATTGATTAGAATGTAGGAATGAAATGATTTCCCCTTACCATCAAATTTAAATTTTGGCAAGGGATTATCCTTTTTTGGGATCTCAAACAATGGTCTCGAAAGACTTAAAGCATGATCCTATGAAGAAGTAAAGGAAACATGAACAGTGAATACATTATTGAAATGGTCTACATGGGTCGGCTTATTGTCCAGCCCCCTTGAATCACCAAAATTTTGACGCAGGAAATTGTCCCCTCATCAACATAGCAGGTTCACCTAGCAAAAGGGCCCAATTAGACCTTCCTCCATTTTCTCTGTAAATCCCTCCAGAATATGGTCCAACCACTATTGTTGATTTTATTAGTTAAATTTAAACTGTAAATGAAATTGAAATATCCTAAAACCAATTTAATTTAATATATCTTAATGTTATCACTTGGTAATTTCTCCTTGGTTGTGCACAGAATAATCTAAAGGTACAACCTCGAACCAATATTTTGGATTGGAAACCCGCCTTTCCAATCTAGAGAGGACTCTCTCTATGAGTCACTTTCTTAGTGTCACATCAATAGTATCCCATGTTTGAAACAATGGACATATCTTCAATAAGACACGGGTTTTATAAATGTGGTGTGGCAGAGAGGCAAACAAATTGGGAAATGGAGTCAAAACAGGAGTTTAAATAAAAAAGGTTTCCAAAATCCTGGCTGATGAACACTAAAGTTACAAAGGAAAGAGAGAAAATATGTTCTTATAAAATTAGGTTATAAAAGTATGGTGGTGGAATTGAGAATAGCATTCCATCAAGGCCTCTCCATATGATGAATTCATCCTGAATGTTATAAAGACATTGTGAAAAGATTTTAATCCAATGAAGGACAGAGTATCTAAAAATGGATGATTTATAAACTCATAAGATTTAATTCAAATAGTAGGACTTGATAATGATGAGATATGGGAAACAACACAATCACATAAAAAAAAAAAAACAAAATCTAAAATATGGTCATATGAATCTTTGGGTAAAATGTCCAAATACTCTTGCCTTGGAAAATTATGATATATATCAACAATGTCTCTTGTACATACAAAAGGTTTTTCTCTCTAAAAACAAAACCATATATCATTATCCATAATAAATATATAATTATTCCTATTCTATCATTTATTGCTAGTTGTTACAAAATTTTCTACAGGAAAAATCCAGAACTTGCCACTGTCAACAATTGACCTTTAATTTCTAGTTCTCAATGTGTTGCCGAAAACCTTTTGGAACTTGTATGATCAGTTAGAAATAGTTATGTTTGTCACAAAATGACATATAGATGTAATAGAATACCTAATCAATGCATAATATCATCCTAAATGGAACTTGGCATCAGAGGTAACAGCTTAATTTGCAAACAAACACACAATTGGGCTCAAATATTCTCTAGCAAGTTTTAGGCGCTTCATGAGGGTGCTCTATTAATCGTTGGTGCCTCATGTGACCAGTCATGTTAAAACATCTCCTAGCAGTATATAAAACTCCAGAAGATAAAAACAAAGTGCTAATGTGATCAATTTTGATTCCCAAAACAAATTGAAATTAGCCACTTGGCGTGTTGACATGTCAACTCAAAACATTATTTGGAGCTAAACAGCTTGCATTTTTTCTTGTTTTTTCATTTTTGTTATGAAGTCTCATGAATGATCTTGTATGGAAACGTGCAAATTCATCTCAACATATGGGGTTCAATAATTAGCTGATTTTGGGCACTTGGTAGAATTTTTGGAAGATGGAATGTTTGTCTTTGTTTTGGGCATTTGATTCTTTTGTTTTGGCATTGTTAGAAATATACCGCATACAACAACCAAATGCACTTGATTGGTTATATATAAACGAGTGCATCTCATCATACTTGACACGTTGTGCAATATGTACACTCCTGGTGGGATCCTCCTCTTAGCTTGGTGCTCTATGTGATGGTCTTGGTCTCACGACTTTGTAATTGGTTGTTTGGTGGTTGGTGAAATTCGATGGAAAATGTAGCATGACATATTAATTTATAGTTTGGACTTCAAGCCCAATATGTTTAAAAAAAAAAAAAAGTAATAATAACCCTGCATATAAAATTTAGTAAGTTGGAAAGTATATGAAACCTTTAGAATCCCAATTTTTGTTTGCTCGAAATGAATTTGATCTTGTAAATCCCAAGAGCAAAAAATAACCTTGAGAAACCAAATTTTCCAAAACACAAAAAAAATTACAAAAAATTATAAAATTTTGTATGTGATAACATTAACTCCAATTGGTATTCTTTCCTCTCCGCGAGGCACTAAAGAACAAGAAGACCAATTTCCTAATCCAAAATTTGAAATTCAGAAATGTGTAACTTGATTATTCGTGTGAATAAAATATTTGCTATAAGTTTTAAACTGAAATGAAGAAAACGATAAAGTTGCAGACAATATTTACTGGAAATCAAAATTATAATTGTAAATGGAGAGCACACTTGACATCTGAAAATTGAGACTGCTAGAAGCTAAAAAATTAGATATGATTTCTTATTCTCACACCAAATTCATTATTGTTTCACACCAAAATTTAAAAAACACAGAAAACACTAAGTCAGATCTTAGGGACTTTGCTCCAGACTTCAAATCCTTCTAGTGTTATCCCACGCTTTCTTTCGAGGATTGTAATGTTTAAGGAATTTCCTAGTAACTGGGCCTCCTCGAATCCAAGTACCATCAATATCCCAAAAAATGAAAGATTTTTTTCCATGGAAAACCAAAAATGTGTGATTGGAATTTGGATCAGGGCCTAAAATTAGCTAGAAATTCAAAGTTCTCAAAATTGTTTCAGACCTAAACTATCGGATATATTTCGTCGCCAGGATTCTGGTTCAACTCATTTCATCGAAATCTGAGTTTGTATCACTGAGTTATGGTCTATTGTTCGCTTTTAGAAATATGTAAAACAATGGAAAGAACAGGTACATCAACTAACTTGGAAATCCAGTCAGTACCTCAGGAATATTCTCCATATTGTAGCCAGTGGAATTGTGACAAGTGTCATCTCCAGATTTTCCAGATGGGTTTGTCAAGGGAAAAATTACCCAATGACCTCCAATATCTTCCTAAGTTTGAATTTTTTTTTTTTTTTAGGTTGGAGTGCAACCCAACCAGAGGGTGCCACATGTCCTCTCTGGTGGGCCCTTTCCAACCCTTGGTTAGAGTTATTTCATGTATAGTCTGTTGGAAATATGATGCAGAGTGTTGTCCTTGATGGCAACCCACTGAATGAAGATGACGACATGAGATTGTTGGCATGTGTTGTCCTTGATGGCAATCCACCTGATGAAGTTATTCTTGACTTGATGGACTTGGTAAATGATGTAAATCTGATGTGATATGATGTTGTTAGCAATATGATGCTGAATGTGTTGTTCTTGATGAACAACCCACTTGATGAAGATGATGGCAACCTACTTGATGAAGTTATGCTTGATAGAATATGTCTTGATAAACTTGTTAAATGATGTAAATCTGATGTATCTACAGTGAGTACAGAAGGTAATGAAGAAAGGAATTCAGTATGTGTTAGACCTATGATGAAAAGAGTATGTCTCAAGGCATACGCGGTTTTGCCTAGGAGAAGTCGCGTATGCACACGAGAAACAACGTTCTAAGTCGCGTATGGTCAAAAGCGCTCATAAATTGCAAAACCAGGGGTAACCACCATGGTATTGACCCATTGTATTGGGTAATGATTCGTCTAAATGACCCCATCCAGGAATACCATCGGAAGTAATGTGGTTTTGGCTCATGGTATTGAAAAAGGGTAAACCTATATAAGGAGAAGAAATTCATTGTGCAAATCATAGGCATGGGAGCAAGATGTCTGAGCTTGAATAAATACTTCTCTCTCAAGTATATCTGAATGGAAAGGGTTACAGTTGAATGAAAGATCTGAATGTATGATGCACCAATGAAGAAATGATGAAGAAGGAAATCTAGATCTGGAATGTATTTGTATTTGCTAGATCTGTTTGTGGAATGTTTAGATCTGAAATGAGGCGAACATCTGTCTGAAGTAAAGGGTTAAATCTGTGTGATGTATCTGTTCTGAAGAATTGCAATGACCTAAATGTCTGAAGAACCATACGCTATTTTGACGCAGAAGAAGCGCGTATATACGCGGCCTCGCTGAAGAAAAGGCGCGTATGCACAGTGAAATTAACTCTGTAATATGTACAGAAGTATACGCAGGTTTATGTGAACGGAAGCACGTATATACGCGACATCAGTGAAAGGAAAGCGTGTATGCAAACCAGGGTTTGCTGGAGCATGGGGTATGAAATATCTGATCTGTTCTGATGTGTTGCTGCTATCTGTATTCTACAGTTCTGAGTTGTCTGTTACAGTTTGGTTGTATGATGGAGCTTAAATATGTGGAGTGGGTCCAGTCTGAAAATATGATGAAACATGGCCTGCAAGTTGTGTTCTAAAGGAAGCTTTGGATCCAGTGTGAAAATTGATGAAACGTGGTCCATAGAGGTGCTGAGGGTTGTAGCCTTCAGTCAGGGGGTTGTAGCTCCCTTCCAGGTGAGGCTGGTAAACGAGAGCAGAGGGTCGTAGCTCCCTTCCAGGAGAGGCCCAGTAAAAACGAGAGCGAAGTCGTAGCTCCTTCCCGGGTGAGGTTTGGTAAACGGAGTAGGGGGTCGTAGCTCCCTTCCAGGAGAGGCTGGTAAACGAGTCAGGGGGTTGGAGCTCCCTTCCGGGAGAGGCTGGTAAACGAGCGCAGGTGGGTGCCTGCGTGCTGGTAGGAGTCTGCACCAGCACATATGTTGTAAGATGTTTTCTCTATAATAAAATATTGAAGGCTGAGCAACTGCAGCGGTGGTTTTCTCCCGACTTGGGTTTCCACCTAAAAATCCTGGTGTTCATGTGTGATGCTTTGTGTGATGGTTTATTCTGTTGTTCTTGCACATGTTTACTGATAACTTAACATCAGATGAATGAATATTGCAAAGAACTAAGTTAATAAATATCTGCATATTTAGATCTCTGCTAATACGCGAGTTGTATGAAGGATATCCGCGTGTATACGCGAGTTTACTAAAGGAAAGTAGCGTATGGGTTTTAGAGAGTGAAAAAGTAAAAAGTTTTGAATATGCAGTAAATACTGATTCACCCCCCCCCCCCCCCTCTCAGTATTTTTCTCAACATAGTCGAATTATCATTTCATATTAAGGTTGGACATTAGGGTTGAATGTTTTTTATTTGGGGCACATATTATTTTTAAACCTAAGTTCTAACCTAACCTATGGATTCTTCTATGGCAGACATACACATTTTATTGGGGTAGAATGTCTTATTTCTAAGTTTCTAAGGTTCGAATGTGTTATGGTCTATGGTCTACATATATCATTATAATACATATATTACAAACCTATGGTTTTGGAAGCATATAACATCAGACCCTAACCAACTATGGAAATGACGCTAACTATACATGGAGCAACCTACATTTGGAGCAATGCTTACAATACGGCGGAATTTAGCTACATATGGTGAGGTGCTAACTAGAAATTCGCACGTTCTAATTTCATGGACAACTCTAAATTTGGCGAAAATCATTATTATGAGTTTGTATAAAAATTTATGGTTAGATCAGGGGTTGAACACTCGACCTACTCCACACTACACTAGTGGCTTACCAACTCCCCTACCACGGTGGTTCTTAATGATTATGGTCTCCACTCATTGTTAAAGTTTATTAATGTGACGGTTGGGGGTTCAGAGGGGGCCAACCCCGTGGACCAGCTCCCTCCTGTGTGGCCAAGTGCTGAGGACCAAGGACTATATGAATTAAACTGCGCAGGTTAAGACGTGGTTAATTAGCGTAAGACGTGGTTTAACCATGATTTAAATGCTAATTAGTGCTAAGAGCGCTTAAAATGAAATCAGGATTATCTTATCCACTAAGTTTATTTAACTGCTAATTAAACTGCATTTAATTTGGCAAACTTTTAGGGGAGTGTGCCAAAGTTGGCAGAATGCTATTTTTAGCAATCCTAACTGAAGTTTTTCCAAATTGCTGGAGAAAATTGGGCATTACTCGGCCAAATTTCAAAAATGAATAGTTAATTTTGACTTTATTGGACATTCTGAAGCCAATGGTGCAGCTTTTAGTAGCATTTGGAGATTTCTAGGTGCAAAAATGCTACAGGGAAGTTTCATGGAGCTCAGGGCCACCAGGTGTTGGAGGCATAGCGAGGGAGCCAGAGGTCATTCTAAGTGAATGAACAGTGAATGTTGGATGAGTGACATGTTCTGGAAATAGTGAGATAGGTTTCAGGAGCAGATGAATACTTCTATAGGTGTTTTTTCCACAGTATAACTCAGGGAAGATTAAGGCCACCAACAGAAGAGATCATGCCCAAGGGAGCCATGGTCCATTTCTAGTGATTGAACAGTCAATCTAGGGGTATTTTGGAATTCTGAGTCCATTGGAACATTTTGAAAAACCAATGGATTCGAGCATCTATAGGTTTTAACCCTATATAGAAATTATCTACGAACGAATCTTTAAAACATAAAATAAATAATAGCGAGAGCATAAAACATAAAACAGATAAACATAGAGATTTTCTTCTGGATCCCAAATCGGGACGACCAGCTTGATTTTTCATTATATTCCTTTTAGTGTTACAACACATATATATACATGCCGAAGCATACATAAACCCCAATCCATTAACCCTGGATTAGAACATAATTGTAGTTCCCTTGACCAGATCTACAAAATACCAAGGGCCAGAAACCATCATGTCCCAAAACCATGTGAAAACCCATGCACAAAACCATGGGCGGGTCCACCCACTAGAAAATAAGGACCAATTTTTTTTTCTCAGGGCGCTGCCCCAGACCCCGATAGGGGGGGCTATCGCCCCCCCTGTTACCCCCCCGTGCGTGACTAGTCATGGAAATAATATAACACAAACCCAACATTATCCCACTTGTTGTTTTCTTTTCGCAGAGGGCCACAGGAGAACTGAGTCATTATCCCAGCTTTGCAACACTCATTTTTTCTCTACACCAACAGAACTTCTGAGTGCTCACAGACTTTGTCAATGCATCTGCAACATTCTTCAAAGTGTCCACCTTTACCAACAACACCCTTTTAGCCTCAACCATATATCTCACAAAGTGATATTGAACATCAATGTGCTTTGTCTTTTAATGATAAGCAGGGTTCTTAGCTAAGAAAATTGCACTTTGGCTATCATAGTCTATCCTTATAGCTTGTTGCACCAACCCCATACTTGAACACAATCTCTGCAACCAAACTGATTCCTTGCTTGCATGAGTGGATGCCATGTATTCTTCCTCTGTAGTTGAAAGAGCCATTATAGACTATCTTTTACTCATCCAACTGATTGCACCTCCAAATAGGCTAAACACATACCCACTTGTAGATCTTCTTTGGTCCAGATCTCCAGCCCAGTCTGCATCAAAAAAACCACGAATTTCCAACACTCTTTCCAATCCTGGTCTTCCTTGGTAGCACAAGCCATAATCACTAGTGCCACGCAAATATCTGAAAACTCGCTTCACTTCTCTCCAATGCTCCTTCCCCAGGTTTGACATAAACCTGCTCAATACTCCCACTGCATGTGCAATGTTTGGTTTAGTACATACCATTGCATACATCAGGCTACCCACTACACTTTCATATGGAACACGAGACATATCCTCCTCTTATTCTTGTGTCTTGGGACATTGTTCAGCAGAAAAATTTACACCTATATGAATCGAAACATTAACCAGTTTACTATCCTACATATTGAACCTCTGCAATATAGTCTCGACATACTTCCTCTGGTTTAACCAGAGCTTCCTCTTTTCCTGATCTCTCTTAATTTCCATGCCCAAAATATAGTTTGTAGCACCAAGATCCTTCATGTCGAATTTGGAGAACAGTTGGGTCTTTAAATCTTGGATAATTTCTTTGTCATTTCCAATCAAAAACATATCATCCACATACAAGACCAAATAAATAACATGTTCACCAATTAATTTAAAATAAACACAGTGATCCTCCTTGCTTCTGGTGAAGCCAAGTCCCCGTATATAGGTATCAAATTTCTGATACCACATCGTTGGTGACTGTTTTAACCCATACAGAGACTTATTTAACCTGCATACCAGCTCTTTCTTCCCCTTCACCATAAAGCCTTCAGGTTTCTTCATGTAGATCTCCTCTTCCAGATCCCTGTCAAGAAATTTTGTCTTCACATCCATATGTTCTACCTCAAAATCAAATGTAGCAACAACAGATAAAAGTAATCTAATAGAAGTAACTTTGGCAATAGGAGAAAAAATATTCCCAAAATCAATTCCCAACACCTGGGAATAACCTTTTGCTACCAACCCAGCTTTATATTTCTCCACCTTGCCTTCTACATTCATCTTCTTCTTAAACACCCATTTTCTCTCGATGGGCTTCCTTCCAGCCGGCAACTCCACCAGATCCCATGCCTCGTTTTTATGCAAGGATGCCATTTCATCAACCATGGCCTCCTTCCAAAGTTTTCCATCCTCTAAATCTATTGCCTCCTTGACTGTTCTAAGATCATCATTAGTTATACTTAAATCAAAATTTGAACTGAAAGTGGATGGACTATACCTTTCTGGTTGCCTTCTTTCCCGAACTGATCTTCTCACAGCTGGAGTTTGTGGCTCCTCCTCTTCTGAGTCTTCCTCTGTTGTAGAGTCTGATTCATCCTCCTTTAGCTCAAACTCTATCTTCTCAAGTTCCTTTGGTAGGACTTCATGTTTAACAACATCTTTCACCTCTCTAAACACCACATCTTAGCTGTACACAACCTTCCTTGTTTTCGGGTTCCAAAGCTTGTAACCCTTTAAACCATCCTTATACCGAATAAATATGCACCTTTCATATTTATTATCCAACTTGCTCATTTTCTCCTTTGGAACACGTACATATGCATTACATCCAAATACCCTCAGATGTGAAAGAGAGGGTTTCTTACCAGTCCATACCTCATGTGGAGTCTTAGCCTCCAACGCTGATGAAGGTGATCTGTTAACCAAGTAACATACAATCTCCACTGCCTTTGCCCAGAATTCTTGTCCTAACCTTGTACCACTGAGCATGCTTCTTGCGTTTTCCATCAGCGTTCTGTTCATTCTTTCTACAACTCCGTTTTTCTGAGGTGTGTATGGAGTAGTCTTATGCCATGCTATACCACACTTCTTACAGAACTCTACAAATTCCTTCTTGAAGAACTCCCCACCATTATCTGTCCTCAGCACCTTTATCTTCTTCTTTGTCTGCTTTTCCACCAAAGCCTTAAATTATTTAAATCTGTCAAAGACTTCAGATTTATTCCTCAATAAATATATCCATGTATTCCTTGAGAAGTCATCTATGAATGAAACATAGTACACAGACTTACCCAGTGATGGAACCGACACAGGTCCAAACACATCATTGTGCACAAGCTCTAATATCTTGTTTTCCCTCTTAGCACTAGAAAGAAAACTCACCCAATTCTGCTTCCCATATACATAATGTTCACAGAAATAAAAATCCATAGTGCTATTAGAAATACCTTCTACCATACCATTTCCATGTAGTCTCTGAAGGCCCTTCTCTCCAATATGTCCAAGCCTTTGATTCCATAGCATGGTATTTTCTCCAGAGACTGCTAGGCTTTCCTCTCCACTTTCGAGAACCACAAAACTGTTGCACCCATCAATAATAGTGTTTCCCTAAAGCTTGTACAGAGTTCCAATCCGAACTCCCCGCATTAATACCAGTGCTCCCCGAACCGTCTTATAAGCATCCTTCTCGAACACTGCTTTTACACCTGCATCATCCATCTTGCTTACATAAATCATATTTCTAGCCAATGCAGGAATGTCCAGAACACCAAGAAGTGTTCTAATCCTTCCACCTTGCAGCTTCAGCTTTACTTTTCCACGTCTGATGATTCTGGCCCTCCTATCATCACCTAAGAAGACATCACCACCATCATATTTCTCATACTCGCAGAACCACTCCCTATGAGGAGTGAAGTGAAAGGATGCACGTGAGTCAATCAACCATGACTCATGATCTACATGTGTATTTGAAGAAGAAGCCAAATACACATCCCCACCTTCATCCGAGGTGGTTTTTGCCTCCTGAGAAGGAGAATCATCAGATCCCTTTTCTTTCTCAGGAGCTTTCTAGATCTACAGTCCTTTTTGTGGTTCCCTTCCTTTCCGCATTTCCAGCACACCTTTAAAAACTTTCCAGGAGATTTAGATCTCCCTCTAGATTTATATCTCCCACTCGAAACCTTATTCTTGTTTCTATTTTGGGACCTTCCTCGTATAGATAAGGCATCTCCATTCTGGCCCTCCATATTTCTCTGTCTCATTTCCTCCGACAGCAAGGCTGAGACAATATCATCAAAATTCAAGGTATTTGTATTGCTACCTATTACAATAACCAGACTGTCCCATGAGTCTGGTAGAGAACACAATAAACTGATGCACTTATCTTCATCTAAGATTTTAATATCAACAGATGACAGCTGACTTACCACAGTATTGAAGGCGTGCAAATGCTCTGTCACCGAGTCTCCATCCTTCATCCTCAGTATATACAGATTTTACCACAGGAACAATTTATTCACCAAAGACTTAGATTGGTACAAAGTCCCAAGTTTGTCCCACAAGGTCTTTTTCGTAGCTTCCCCAGATACATTCAACAATACTGAATCTAAGACACACAATTGTATTGTGCACTTTTCCTTCCAATCCAGTTTCTTCCAGTCTTCATCTAACATTGCCGTTGGTTTAGTACCTTGATCTACTACGATCCACTGGTCCTTATCCACTAGCAGATCCTCCATCTTGAGCTTCCACAACTCAAAATTTTGACCATTAAATTTCTTGATCTCTATCTTCCCGCTGCTCACCATATTCTTTCACTGCAAGAATCAATCCCGCAAATCTCCCACTGAACAGGGTCTACCTCAGGCCCGAGAAAAAAAAATCTCAGCAGCAAAGGCGTCCCCTTGAAGCTGAAACTGCTGTGATACCAAATGTAGGTTTTAAATCTGTACAAAAATTATCTACAAATGAATCGTTAAAACAGAAAATAATCAATAGCGACAGCATAAAACATAAAAATAGATAAACAAAGCCTGATTTTCCCCTGGATCCAAAATCGGGATGACCATCTTGATTTTCATTATATTCCTTTTAGTGTTATAACACATATATATACATGTCGAAGCATACATAAACCCCAATCCATTAACCTTGGATTAGAACATAATCGTAGTTCCCTTGACCGAATCTACAAAATACCAGGGTCGAAAACCATCATGCCCCAAAACCATGTGAAAACCCATGCACAACGCCATGGGCGAGTCCACCCACCGGAAAATAAGGACCAACAAAAATTTCTTGGGGCACTGCCCTGAACCCCGACAAGGGGGGCTACCACCCCCTATCACCCCCTCGTACGTTGCATCTAGCACAACATACAGGGGGTTCTATCACCCCCCCTGTTATCCCCCTGTGCGTGACTAGTCGTGGAAAGAATATAACACAAACCCAAGAGCATCATCTTGTAAAATAATTTTATCATCTTAATCCCAAAGAGCCTAGTCCATTGGTGGAGGCTTAAGGAGATGTAGCCCAAGTGTTGAGGATGAACTCCTTTATTATTTTTTTGTGGTGTGTTGCTAGTTAATTTTCTGCAAATTATGTTCTTTTTTCATGCATTTAATCAACTAAAAACAATTTTTAATTTCTCACACATAAATCATGTAAAAAAAAACACATAAACTTGACACAAGAATTCAATTTCACAAATGGATGTATGATCACGATCCTTAGGTTGTTTAAATTGAATAGAAGGTGCTTGCACAACAAAACAAGTTAGCCCCCTATTTCAGATCAAGTTGGTATCAGAGCAATTTTAGCTCCTTGTATCGAAGGATATTTAGGGTTTAGCTATTGGTTGTTAAATTGTCCAAGGAGAATTTAACAATTTGAAAGTTTATGTGTGAAGGAGAAGTTAGATTGAGAGGTTTGTTCTCAAATCACAACAAATAAGTTTTTGAAGCTTTGTGAATTGTTTGTGAATCTCCTTAATTCATTACATTTTGATGACAACTTCATTAAGTGGTGATTCTAAAACATCCTACTTTACAAGACTCCATGATAAAGAGATGGTGCAAGACATATACATCATGAAATATATGGTGCAAAAGTTGTATGAATATGTAAGGGAGAACACTAAAATTCAAGAGAAGTTGGTTGCCATGAAGAAAGGGAAGCAAGAACTTCTTCAAAATATGCATGAGATGGAGATTCAGGTCCATGATGCCAAAGAAGCCTTAGCCGAGCATGTACTTGAAGAAGAGGTAAATAATTCAAGTTTGTCTTCAATTTCCTCTCAATATAAATGTGTAGGTTCTTTTGGAAAATAGACTAGAGGAATAGGGTCCAAATTGATGATGAAAATGGGCTATGAAGGTAAAGGATTAGGAAAAAATGCACAAGGCATAGTTGAACCAATTATGGTTGAGGAAAGGCCTAAGTATTTGGGTCTTGGCTATGGAAAATTTTATGGAGAAAGTTATAAAACCATGAAGGCACTTGAAACAGTTCCAAGAAGGAATTTTGTTGCAGGTTAAAACCCTCAAACATGTAAAGTTTGTATTCAAGATTAATGCAATTGTTTGAAACCCTCTTTGATAGAAGAATATGTTCTTCAACATGCGACCATTAGTTATTATGAACAAGAGAGTTTTGACAGTTCTAAGGACATGAACATTGTTGTTGGTATTCAAAAGAGAGTTGGAACCTCTTCAAGTGCATCTACTCAAAAAGGTGATAAATATGAACATTCAAAGAATCATTCAAGGTATAATTATTCCTATAATCATGTTTTTTATGATTATGTTAAGCGTGACAAATCTGCATGCATGAATGGGAGAAAAAGTTGTTTATATTGTGGTTTTTATAACCATCAAGTATCAAGATACTGGAAGAGAATGATAACATATAGGAAACAGTCAAAGAAAAGGTGACTTGAACTGAAGATGCAAAATATTTTCACTCATTGTCAGAAGAAGGGACATCTCATTACCCAATGTTGGACACTGCATCCAACCACTCATCCAAAGCATTTGAAGCAAGTGGAGAAAAATACTGGCGAGAATGGAACATGATATTCCATCATCAATGTGAGTCAAGATGATTCACAAGAAGAGGATGTTTAGCAGGAAAAATCGCGATTGAAGTGGATTGGTAAGAAATGGCTTGATTTATTGACCAAGTAAGGCATGCATTTCCTTTATACATAGATGCAAATTTCAGCCTTATTTATGCATGAATTTCTGTTGAAAGTATGACAAGTTGTAGAAGATTATCACAACTTTTATGATGCCAGATTGAATGTGAATGTTGTCTGGTTGAAGGCATTTCTATTTGTTGCAAAGTTTCACCAAGATGGTGTAAAATATGGGTATGTCACTCATTTATGTTGCAACAATTTATCATTCAGTTCAACTCTTATGATCACCCATATCTTTTGGGTTTTTTTACTTGTTTATACTTGAAAGAGAGAGTTGAAGAGTATACACATGCATGATATTTTGTATGTGTAAATAAAGAACTTTTGATAGGTTCATTGTAAATAGATACATGCATGAATTTTGTCAATATGTATCATGGAATGCTGACTTGTGTGGATTGTACTTCACATATGTTTATCGACTTGTGTCGATTGTGTTGCACACATTTCATATCGATTTATGTTGATTATGTTGCATATTTCATGTCGACATGTGTTTTTGATGTTGCATGTTGTTTGTCAATTATGTTGATCGACTTATGCTTTAGTCGATGGTGTTTTTTGATTGTGAGTGGATATTGGATACACCAATGTGCAAGAAGATCTCCATGTACTTGATGTTACAAGAGGTGATAGTCGTTGCTTTGAAGGAGCAAAAAAAAAAAAGAGGTGGTCGTCATTTCAATTCATGCACAATGTTTTCTTTTCAATATTGATTATGTGTTCTTGTGACAGATGTCGCAGGAAGATTGAGGTCCATTCACTGAGAAGTGGACGAGATGCAAAGTGTTTTGTAGCCATTGCAGAACAAACTGGTCTTTTGTGTTGAATCCAAGAGGTCACTTATATTGCAAGCTTTATTTGGATAAGAGGAGAAGAAGCTTGTATGCATTTGTTGCAAGAGGGAATTCACTCTCAGTGGGAAGGCTAACAGTTTTCCAAGCACATAGATATCTATGTGGTACAACAAGGTATATATCAGTCAAAAGCAGTAAGAAATGTTGAAGTGGGTCAGCAACAGCCAGAGAGCAATGGTTGAGAGACATAGCCAGTTGCGATGCAAGGCATGTCAATGTGATTATCAAAAAAGACTTGTCAAGTAAAATCAGTTGATATAACTTGAAAGAAGAAGAGTGTTGAAGCTCAAGCAGATAATTATTAGATTTTGTGGGTCCAAAAGCCCATCAGTGGGAAGGAGTGATCAGAATTTGGATCAAGGCCTAAAAATAGATAAAACTTCAAAGTACTCAAAATTATTTTAGACCTGAACGATCAGATAGAATTCATCGCTAGGATCTTGGCGCAACTCGTTTCATCAAATCCGAGTTTGTATGACTAAGTTATGGTCTGTTGTTCACTTTTCGAAACATGTAAAAAAATGGGCAGAATAGGTATAACAGCTGACTTGGAAGCCCATTCAGCACCTTAGGAATATTCTCTAGATTGCAGCTAGTGGCACTGTGACAAGTGTCATCTCTAGATTCACCAGATGGGTTTTTGAAGGGAAAATTTGTTCAATGACCTCCAATATCTTCCTAAGTTTGATTTTTTTTTTTTTAAGGGTGGAGCACAACCCAACCAAAGGGCACCACATGTCCTCTCTGGTGGGCTCTTTCCAACCCTTCGTTCGAATTATTTCATGGATAGTCGAATTATCATTTCATATTAAGGTTGGACATTATGGTTGAATGGTTTTTATTTGGGGCACATATTATTTTTAAACCTAAGTTCTAACCTAACCTAAGGATTCTTCTATGGCAGACAGACACATTTTATTGGGGCACAATGTCTTATTTCTAAGGTTCTAAGGTTCAAATGTGTTATGGTCTATGGTCTACATATATCATTGTAATACATATATTACAAACCTATGGTTTTGGAACCATATGACATTGGAACCTAACCAACTATGGAAACGATGCTAACTATACATGGAGCAACCTACATTTGGAGCAATGCTTACAATACGGCGTAAGTCGGCTACATTTTGTGGAGGTGCTAACTAGCAATTGGAAAATTCTGATTTGGTGGACAACTCTAAAGTTGTCGGAAATCAATATTATGAGTTTGTATAAAAAATTATGGTTGGATCAGGGGTCGAACACCCGACCTACTCCACACTACACCAACGACTTACCAACTCCCCTACCACGATGGTTCTTAACCACTATGGTCTCTGCCCATTGTTAAAGTTTATTAATCTAATGGTTGGGGGTTCGGAAGGGTCCAGCCCCACGGGCCATTCCCCTCCCATGTGACCAGGTGATGAGGACCAAGCTCTATACGAATTAAACAACGGAGGTTAAGATGTGGTTAATTAGCATAAGACGTGGTTTAACCATGATTTAAATGCTAATTAGCGCTAAGAGTGCTTAAAATGAAATCACACTTATACTATCCACTAAGCACAGTTAACTGCTAAAATGCATTTAATATGGCGGAATTTTAGGCGAGTGTGCCAAATTTGGTGTAATTCTATTTTTAGCAGTCTTAACTGGAGTTTTTCCAAAATTGGTGGAGAAAATTGGGGAAAAAATGATTGTACTCTATCTTGAGCATAACTTAGCCAAATTTCAAAAATTAATAGTCCATTTTGACTTTATTGGACATTCTGAAGCCAATGGTGCAGCTTTCAGAAGCATTTGGATATTTCTAGGTGCAAAAATTCTACAGGGAATTTTCATGGAGCTCGGGACCACCATGTGTTGGAGGCATAGCCAGAGGAGCCAGAAGCCATTTTGAGTGAAAGAACAGTGCATTTTGGATGATTGACATGTTCTAGAAATAGTGAGATAGGTTTCAGGAGCATATGAAGAATTATACATGTGTTTTTCCATTGTATAGGTTAGGGAAGCTTAAGGCCACTAGAAGAAGAGATCAAGCCCAAGGGAGCCATGGGCCATTTCCACTAATTTAACAGCCAATATAGGGGTATTTTGGCATTCTGAGCCCATTGGTACAGTCTAAAAAACACATGGAGTTGAGCATCATCTTGTAAAATAATTTGACCTTCTTCATCCCAGAGAGCCTAGTCCATTGATGGAGGCTCAAGGAGACGTAACCCAAGTGTTGAGGGTTAAATCCTTTATTATTTTGCTATTGTGTGTTTCTGGTTAATTTTCTGCAAATTATGTTTTTTTTTTAATGCGTTTAATCGGCTAAAAAAAAAAATTAATTTCTCACACATAAAGCATGAAAAAAAGAACACATAAAATTAACACAATAATTCAATTGCACAAATGGATGTATTAGCACAATACTTAGGTTGTTTAAATGAAATAGAAGGTGCTTGCAGGAAAGAACAAGTCAGCCACCTATTTCAAATCATTTTGAAAGGGCCAAACCATAAGTTGTCAAATTTACCATTTTTACCTCTTTCCTCTCTTCTAGCATCCCACTTGAGTACTTGATCTTCAACCTAAAAATCATCAACTTTGGTTCTATTGTAAAATATCTTCTTTAGTTTCTCTTTATGTGTTTCAACTGAATTAAATACCCTTTCTATGTCCTGATGAAATTCTATAATTTTATTTATTCTTCTTTAATATTATTGGGTTCATCCTCTTGATCATGTAATAGCATTATTTGTCTATAACAATGAACCTAACATCCATACCATAGACTAATTGGAAAGGAGAAGTGCAATTTTATTTCTTGGTACTAATATTGTCTACCCAAACTGCAAATTTCTACTTTGAAACCATGATTTTTCGTTACTCTACAATAGCTCCGTGATGCTCCTATTCATACTCTTGTTTGAAGATTATGCCAACCCACTGCCCTATGGATAATAATTTGTAGAATGGTTAAGATTGATTCCATAATCCTTACATAAGTTAATCATTTTCTAGGATTTGAACGCTTGGGCATCATCTATGATGAGTCTTCTTGGGCATCTGAACCTTGACAAAAAAAAATCCTCCAAAAATTTAATAATGACGGTGTTTTTATCCTCTTTAGATGAAATGGCTTCAATACACTTCGAAAGTAATCTTTTTCCATAAATATCCATTTGTGCTGAAATGAATATCCATATATCCAATGAAATCAAGACCCTGATACTACAAAGGAGTTTCTACTGAAATAGGTTTCAACGGAAAAGGTAACAATTTTCTCTTTCCATCGAAAATATGGCATTCATGACAAGCTACTACATTTTTGTACACATATGAGAAAATACATAGCCAAAAAAATCATGCTGTAATTTTTTTTTTTTTTGTAGCTTTCTAGTAATGATTTCCTCCACATACACATTTTTGAAACTCTTGCATGACATGTTTTGCTTCATCTTCGAGTAAAAAATTTAAAAGAATCCTTGTTGGATCCTTCAAATACAAATAACCATCTAGAATTCAAAAATTGACTTCTTTTAACTTTAAAAAACTTTCTTTTGACTTGCTTAACTCTCGAAGACATTGTAAGTAATGAAAAAAATGAGCAATATCGACATACCATGGCGAAGATGAAAAAATTTCTAGCACATGCAATGTTAATCTCTGCTTTGTATCTTCTTACATAACTAAAATAAAAATAATTCAAAAAATCTCACAATTGGACTCAGCCATTAGTTTTTCTAATGCTTAATCCTTTATTAGTTTATTTGGTTTTATTTCTAAATCATACTCCAATAACTTGTGAATTTGTTTCCCTCTTTTCCCGTTTCTATATGGCTCGCTCAGAATGTCCTTCACCACATTGTTGGGAACATAAGAAAAGAAATGGTAATGTAAGACATACACCCTGAAATATTTCAATGTTTTAACCAAAGCATAAGTCTTCTTCTCCATAATATTATATTTTAGTTTTTAATATCTTAATTATTTGCCACAAAATAAAATGGGATTCTCCATACCTTGTTGATTATTTTGCAATTAAACTCCTAGAATTGTATGTTCTGAAGAAAAAGAAAAAACCATAAACTCCTTGGAAAGATTGGGACTGACTAAGACAGGTACTTGAGTTAGTTATTTTTTTATTCCATCAAAGGATTATCTAGCTTATGTTGTCCATTTGATTCCATTTTCCTTCCTCAACATGTTGGTTATGGTCTTCAAAATTTCTGCAAAATTGGGAATGAATCTCCTCAAGAAATATACCCTTCCAAGGAAGGATTGGACTTCTTTATTGCTTCTGGAAAACTCAAGCTTTTGAATTGATCAACTCTATTTAGTTCTATTTTTATGCCATATTTTGATACAATAAGTCCCAATGGTTTTCCTTCTTGCATGGAAAAAATAGATTATTTCATATTTAGGGAAATATCAAACTTTCTTCCCTTTAAGAAAACTTATCTAAGATGTTTTAAATGATCAACATAAGATATGGATTATATTTTAGTATCATTTTAGTATATCACTACAAAGTTACCTTTTTATTCTACAAATGTTATGTCCATAGCCCTTTGAAATATATCTCCAACATTCATCAACCCAAAAGGCATCTTGGCATACATCAATGTACACGAGGGTGTAATGAAGGTTGTCTTCTCTTGATCTTCTAGATGAACCAAAATCTAAGTGTACCTAGAAAAATCATCCAAGGTGGAACTTCCTTCAACTCTTGTAACCTTCTACAATATGTGATCCATCTTAGGTAGAGGGTAATTATCGTTCAAAGAAACTCTATTCAAGTTCTTGAATTCCCCACACAAACTAATTACCCCATTTTTCTTCCTCATTAGAACTAGATTGGCTACCCACTTAGAAAATATCAAGGCAATGATGATTTTGGCAGCAAGTAACTTTTTCATCTCTTTTCTATTAAAGGCAACAACGTTGGATTTATCCGTCTGGTCTTATGTTTGAAAGACATTTCATTTTCTTGGATTAGAATGGTATGTTGGATAATGATTTTATAATACACTCTCAATTCCTCATACATCCAAGAAAAAACTTCTACAAACTCTTTTAATAACTCATCATATTTATCTTTATCCTTTGGAATCAACAATTTAGACATCTTGACCAATTTAGGATCTTCTTCAGTCCTACATTGCAATCTTCCATCTCACTGTCATTGGGAGTGATATTTGGCTTCACTGCAACATAATTATCTTCAAAATTGTTATTGAGTTGTGTTATCTCCTAGTTTCTTGTGAATTTAAACAACTCTATTGAATTAGAGCCTGAATCTAGTTTCTCTTAGTTATATTCATCAATTGGTGTAGTGAAAAATTCATTAGTAATTTCAAGAAATATTCTTATTTGTTCATCATATTCAAAAACTTTCCATTGTTTAATAGTTTTTGGAATTGATGGCCTATGTCTAACACCAATCTAATACATCATGTTTAGATACATAGTAATTTTGAAACACTAGTTGAAGTGGCCAAAGAATCAACTATACCATTCTAATCTCTTGGTATAACTGAAATATTATGTTCAGAGAAAAAATTATAAAAAAAATTCCATACTTAATTCATGGAAGCTCTCATCCTTGGGTGCTCGGTCTGATAGACTCCTCTAACTTGATTATAACCAATTCTAAATCTCCAAAAACAGAAATTCTTTAGGCCCTTTTTCTCTCTCGGCATATTCAACCCAATAATTAAGGCTTCATATTCTGCAACATTATTTGTACATTAAAAATACAATTTAAAAGAATGCAAGTGAATTTCATTTTGAGGTGAAATTATCAAAATACTTCCCCTAACCCTTCTTTACATGTAGATCCATTGAAATGCATATTCGACATTTCATTATCATCAAATGCTTGCTCCTTTCGTTTTTTAATCTGATTTTTATCATGATGCTTTTCCTCCTCTTCAAAATAGAAATCATTATACAAAATTGAAGAAGCCATATCTTTATCTACAACATAAATTGGATGATCGTCAAGTTTAGATTGGCTACTAACCATGTATGCTAGTTGAACCTATATGTACATCTTCCTCTACTCACTAAATACTAGAATAAAAGCATAGGACATATCCATCTACAAAGTGCCTCCCAACCTTGATGCCCAGGATCTTGATAGTAACATCCCAAATCTAGGTGGAATGATAGCAATTACCAAATCCATCATAATCATCTTTGTTGGAATTTGATACAAAGTCACAACAAGATGATTAATAAACTCTAAGAATTTAACTTTCCTTGAATCGAAAGAAAAAAAAAACTTTGTATGGTCTCGTAATATTAACTCCAAAATTTTCCATGACATATTTTGGCATCAGATTGTGTGATGCTCCTAAATCTAACATAGCATTATGAAAAATCATATCATGAAAATTGAAATTTATATGAAAAGGGGGAACGTATTCATTAGCATTGCTTGCATAAAGGGAAAAAATGAAGGTTTTAGAGTCATCCTCAATGTTAAGAGTGTCTTGAACAAATATATTAGGTAGTTTATATCCTCTTGGCTCTTTCACCATTCTAAGAATTTTCTCTTTGTATTGTACATTATTTAAAAGCTCATAAAATGGAATAAAAATTTTAATCTTGTCAATT
The DNA here is from genome assembly GCA_034641835.2 of Pinus albicaulis. Lineage (NCBI taxonomy): Eukaryota > Viridiplantae > Streptophyta > Pinopsida > Pinales > Pinaceae > Pinus > Pinus albicaulis. The sequence continues at coordinate 1,409,801,721 of CM076584.1, read as the reverse complement.
TCTTTCTCAATGTTAACTGAAGGTTGATACTTTTCCAATTCTTGCACATGCACATCCTTCGTAGCTCCATCAACTTTCTTATGTCTTTATTTGGAGCTAGTTGTTTTTTTTGACTAATTGAAGGCTTCTTTTCTATATGAAGATTTGACTTGACCACAATATTCTTGTTCCTAAGGTTGTAACAACCTCGTCCCACATTTACCCAAGCTACCTAATCCACTGGGGTAAACATGTGACGAGAGGCTACTATGATGTGATTTGACTCCCCGTGTACAGTTAAGGAAGTGGAAGCAACAAAAAAAAACCAAACTGCGCTTCCAAATATGTTATCAAACCTCTGGGAGCCAACCAACATTTCTGGGTGACCAACCCCTGAGGAAACTTAACTTTTCACTGATATAACACCCAAGTCACTCCCTTGACAAGCCATGTATTAGCAGAATTTTGAGGTCTAAAATGGACCTCCTAAGGAAATAATAAAATGATAGCTAAACCAATAAAATAATATTTATGAATTTGCAATTCACCTTTTGCACCAAAATCCATGTAACCATGGTTAAAGTCAATTCAAAAGTTATACCAAAATAAAATTAATAAAAAAATTATGCTGATATGACTATAAATAATAATGATCTTTTAAAAAAAATCATTATCATTGCACAACTAATGCATTTGCCCTTTGTATTTAAATAAATTAAAATAAAATATAAAAATAGATTCATAAATTCTTAATTATATAAGATATTATTAATTAAAATTTATATTATTTAAATTATATAATAACAGATAATTAATATACTATATAAAAATAATAGAATATATTGTTTTATGTATGAATTTTATATTACATATTAAATTGATTTGATTTATAACATAAGAAGAAATAATATATAATATAAAAAGAAATATAATATATATTCTATAACATTTAGATTATTTTTCATAATATTATATATATTAATATAATCATAATGAAATAAATTGAGTTTTATTTAAAATTAAAGTAAAAAATGTATTGAAATAAATTTAGGTTATATTTATAAGTATAATATAAGATTTATATACATTAAAATTTAGTATTTATTTTGCCCCAAACTATGTTGAACCTAATATATCTATTTTTAGCATACAAAACTAATATACCTTTTTCATTCTACAAAACTAAAATGCTTTTTTTTCTTTAATTTTAATATGTTTGTATTGCTATTAATATAATAATGATATTATTTATAGATTTGATTTATCTTTAAATTACAAGATTACTTTTTTATTTGTTTTGATTTCATATGTATAATATATATGTATAGATATTAACTTGTAATTAATTTGAAATCATGATATTAAATAAAATGAGATGAATATATAATCTAAAAATAAATATTTGAAAATATATAAATATATTATTTATTAAAAAATGTGTAAATATAAGAAGATTTTGCAGGGATATGCATTATTTTTTTCAAAAAATATGAAATGACAACAATAATATTTTATTCAAAAAGTGTGAAATGACATTTATTATGAGTACTTTACTTTATGAATTTAAAAGTACTTGGAGCACTACCATGGTTAACCATGAGTTTCTATCCACCATAGATAATGTGACAAGTAAGTACCTTTAACTTAAGCAATGCCACCTCAACCATTAGGGATGATGACATCCCCTAAAATGTGATTGGTTCTCATAAAGTGAATTTTGATTATACATCTTCATTAGGAGGCCCATTTTAGACCTCAAAATTCCCCTAATTGGCATGCGATTTTAGGCCTCCAGATGTTTCCACAGCAAGGCAAGCCAGCGATTGTGGACTTTTTCGGCTAGCTTCGTGCCAGCGACCCTGGATTTTGTGCCACTTTTTTAGGTCCAAGACTCAGGCCACTGCCCAGAACTCCATGAGACTTTCAAAAATGACAATTAACACTGGAACAAAGGTACTAATGAAAACATTTGATCAATGACTTGACTAGACCCCTACTAGCCATGACAAGCATTTCGTCAAACAAGTCACAAATATGCATTATATAGGTCATAAAAACATATTTTATCCTAGGGATCTCATACTTATATGAGAATATCTAGGAAGCATTGATTCCTTATCACATTAGTTGCACTACCATCTATTAGGTCATGTATTCATTGTTCATTCATTGACAAATCAAAACATGATGAGAGCCATACATCATCACTATCATAAAACATGCTCATAACCAACATATAAACAACAAAAATAGCAAGGATACAATAGCCATAAATGCCACATATGAACCAGTACACTTGCACATAAAATACAAAGGAAAGGAACTCTTATTCATGAATGAAAAACCCAACCAGGTTTGGGACTTCCACATTCCACCCGACCATAGATTGCATAAACCAAATATCTCTTTCATCCAATCACCCATGTTCCATATTCCAAGCATGAAAGTTGGACTCATTACCAAAAATCAACCAGGGCTTCCCTATGCTAAACCACCTCACCCTCATCAATAGAGCCAAGCTTTACCATAATCCACATCGGATCACTAGGCCCCTAAACAAGCATGGATGCCACTGGATTTCTCCACCTACACCATGAGGAATTTTCCTATCTCCTAGTTCTTAGGCTTTACCATACATCCTGTCATACCATGATTGAGGATCCCTAGGCCTAATCAATATTGCACCCTCCAGGATTTACAATATATCTTTCCATTCACTAGCCAGGGATTCCTAGGCTTGATCGAGGGCACATGCCTATAGAATTTATTGTATATCCAAAAATTTACTGGTTGAGGATTCCTAGTCCCACTAAGGTAACAGAAAATCTAGCTTTACCGCAACCCACAGCTTGATTCATGGGTTACTATTCCAAGGCTTTATTGCAATCCACACTCTGATTCAGGGATCACTAGGCTGTGTGTCCTTTCTTTCAGATACCACCTCACTAAATTTCAAATCCATCCGAAAATCCAGTTGAAACAAAAGATGAGAACCCCATCACATCATGGCTATTTGAAAATGGAAAGGTAAGGCTAAAAAACAATGTCACACCTGGAAAAACCTATGCCAATTACAACAAATTAACCAAGAACACACATGAAAAACCACGCATGTGAAAAATAGCAAGTAAATCATACACGTAACTCGATACTTGCAAATAATACCATTGTAGCCACTTGATCCTACTCTTCCTTACTTGATCTTTATTTCCTATTGCCTTCTTTGCTTTTTATTAATCCAACGCTGAAGTGCTCCAATAAAACTCTAAGTGTCCAAGAGTGTGAGAGAGAGAGAATAAAGAGAGAACTCCAAAACTAATCTGACAAAAGGTTACCAGTTGATCCTCATAATCCTTTTTATTAATGAGGCCTCTATTTTCTTCAATTTTCCATTATTTTCCTTCATTTTCCTCCTCACGTGAAACCTGTGACTTTTCACCTTCCCTTTCTCCTATTTTACATTATTTTCATAAATAAAATGCCAATTAATTCCACTTTTCATTTCCAAATCCTTTTTCATTGCCTTTTCCAATTTCCTTAGCCATAATAAACCAAATGAACACTCACACTAGGATGTTTTTCCCAACATTAAGCTTGGATTAAGTGTCCCATAACCATGGTTATTATTTTACCCTTTATTAACTTTTATTACATGGAAATTTCACCAGGGTTATTGCAAAGGTTGTATTGTTTCTGGAAATCAATAACTGCATTCTGGTATCCTTACTTGTACTGATCAAATTATACCATTAATAGATCATCATATCTCTCATTTTAGAATAGAGTATATATGTCATCTTCTTCTTTGGTAAAATACACCTTAGTTTTGACTTGATCTAGGCAATGAATATGCTCCTAAGGCTCACCTATACATTCTTCAGTGATAAAAAATTCTAGAAAAGGAGGTCAAATGTGTTGATGATCCTCCTGATTTCTTTAATCTTTCTTTGATTTCGAGTTCTGATTTCTGGCTCCTGTTATATTCTGGAAGGAGGTTGATTGTCTAGAGCCAACTTATCAACAAGCTTCTCCATTGTCTAAAATAACATATCAAATTTGGGATTCGATTGTTGAGAAGCCGAAGGTTGATTTTCTTCTTTGGATTTCCTTTTATCAATTTCATAATTATTTTTTATTTTTCCTGATGCCATTAAGTTCATTTCCACTTCCACAACATCATTTTTCATATCATTTAGTGTAGAAAATATTATCTCCCTTAGTATCAATGTGAAATCACTATCAAAGGAATTGGCATGTGCAAGCTTAGAAGTAGCATGGAAAGGATTAACATCAACATGGATTGTATTGTACACTCTCATGAATATGGCTGAAAATTCCTAAATTGTTTCAATGCTACTTTTCTTTATATTCTAGAATTGAGTCAATCATTGCAAAGGGTTTTTCTTATCTTCCCATTTTCTAGGGATGTTTTCTTAAAACTATTGAAATTTTTCAATGCTCTAAGCCATAAGAATTTTGAACCATTTCTCAGTCTCTCCAGTAAGGCTTTGTGTGAAGATTCTCACCTTAACATCCTCATGATCCACATCCTCTAAATCCACCCAATCATTAAATATATCCAAGTGTTGTTGAAAAGAAATGTCTCCTTCTCCATTATAGGTCATAATATGATGAGAATAATTTTGGGGAAGATCATGAAGGGGAGCAGGAAGAGGGAGAGGTTCATATGTAGTGGCCATGATCTTGGAGGGGGAAAACCTAAAGTAAGAATTGGCGAAGAAACATGAATCGATGGCATTGATAAGGGAGTTGTTAAAATCTGAGTAAATATTGGGCGAATGAGACCTTTATTGCCTCTAATAAGTGAATTTCATTCTTGAGGGGAAGAAATTGGAATAAAATACTTAAATCTTTCTTCGTAAAAAAAAATCTAAGAAAAAAATGAATTTTTACTTTGATCTGAGTAAGGTGTGTTCTAACTTTACAATAAAAGAAACAAATGGCTCCTAAAAACTTAGGATTATTTCTTTTCGCGGGGAATAATATTTTCCTAGTTGAGGCTTACCTAATTTGGATTCTTTTCCTTTTGATTTATGAAGAATATTTTCAGGGCTTGAAACAAATTGAATTAGATCATGGCATGGCTTTTCCCTCACATAAATCTTTTTGGAAGCCATAATTCCTAGTGAAGTAGATTTTAGACTTTGATTCTACAATAGAGTTGCTAGGTGAATGAAGCACAACCACTTCTTATGTATGACATTTTTTCACCTTCAGAAATCAAATTTAAACGTTGTCATTCTTTTCTATGGAATATTTCTCAATTCGTTCCCTAACAATGAAGCCAAAATTTTATCATCTGGTTATTTCTGCTTGGTTGTGCACAGAAGAATCCCAATGTAACCTCGAACCAATCTTCTAGATTGGAAACTAGCCTTTCCAATCCAAAGAGGGCTCTCTTTATGAGTTTGTTCCTTAGTGTCACTTAAACAACAACCCATGTGTGAAAAAATGTCCAGATCTTCAGTAGGACAGGGGTTTTATAAATGTGGTAGGTGGAGAGGCTAACCATTAGGAAATGGAGTCTAAATGGGAGTATAAATCAAAAGGTTTCCAAGATCCTGATTGATGAACACTGAAATTACAAAGGAAAAATATAAAATATTTTCTTAGACAATTAGGTTATCAAATTATGGTGGTGGAATTGAGAATAATAGTCCATCAAGGAAGAGTACGAAATGATGAATTATGCATGGATGTTAGAGATATAAAGTGAAAAAAATTGAATCTAATGAAGGACAGAGAATCTAAAAATGGATGAATTATGAACTCATAATGTTTCATTCAAATAACAAGACTTGATAGTGATGAAATATAGGAGAGAACACAATCACATAAAGAAATTTACAAACTATAAAATAGTCACATGAATCTTTGGGTAAAATTTCCAAATACTTCTACCTTGGAAAGTTTTGATCTATATCAAAAATATATTCTATACATACAAAAGGTTTCTTTCTCTCTCAAAATTGAACCTCTATCATTCTCCATCATAAAATATGTAGTAATTCCTATTAACTATTGCTAGTTGTTACAAACTTTCTATAGGAAAAATCTATAACGTGTCACTGTTAACAATTAGCATTTAATTGCTAGTTGTCAATGTGTTGTTGAAAACCCTATGGCACCTGTATGATCAGTCAGAAATAGTTATCTTTGTCTGAACATGAAATCTAGATGTAAAAAAATCCCTAATCAATGCAGAGGATCTTCCTCAATAGCACTTGGCATGAGAGGTAACAACTTCATTTGCAAACAAATGCACACCTGGGCTCAAATATTTGTTTGCAAAGTTTAGGCAATTCAGGAGGGTGATTTGTTAACCTTTGGTGCTTCATGTGACTATTCATGTTAAAACAAGTTCCTAGTTGTCTATAAAACTTTGAAAATTTAAAACATAGTCATGATGTGAGCACTTTTGATTCCCAAAACAAATCAAAATTAACCACCTAGATTGTTGACATTTCAACTCGCAAAGTTATTTGGATCTAAACAACTTGAAATTTTTCTTGTTCTATCATTTTTGTAATGAAGTCTCATTACTAATATTGTATGGAAACCTGCAAATTCATCTCAACATATGGAATTCAACACTTAGCTGGTTATGGGCACTTGGTAACATCTGTGGAAAATGAAATGTTTGTCTTTATTTTGGGAGATGTTTGATTTTTTAGTTTTGGCATTGTGATAGATATCCCACATACAACAAAAAAATTAACTTGATTTGTTATATATAAATGAGTTCCTCTCATCATACTCAATACATTGTGCAATATTTACGCTCCTAGGGGCTCCTCATCTCACATTGGTGCTCTATGTGATGGACTTGGTCTTGCAACTCCATAATTGGTGTTTTGCGCTGGTTGGTGAACTTTGATGGAAAATGTAGCATGAACTATTAATTTGGAGGTTGGGCTTTGAGCCCAATATTTTTTTCAAAAAAAAAAAATAACTTTGCCTATAAAACTTAGTAAGTTGGAAATTATATGAAGCCTTTAGAATCCCAACTTTTTGCCTTGTTGGGGTCTTATGATTTGGCAGATTGGCATACCAAATGACAAGGCAACATGAAACCAATCTTTCTAGTTCTAGGACCTAGCATTCCTAGACTCAGAGAGGTATCTCTCAGGTTATTTTGCAAAGGTTGTGTGCTTGTTTTCTTTTAAGGGGTGATTTTTGGCTATTTATTAAGTACAAGGTTTGTTTGATTGTTTTGGTTGGACATAATGATCAAAGAGCATAGATATAATGGGAAATTTCTAAGTTATTGGGTAATGGATTCAAATGGAATTCATGATAAGTTCATAAAAGGATCAGGTAGTATCATAGGGAAAATCTAACTTGGCCAATGGATCTTAAATTTTTTTGGAATAATGAGGTGAACATTAAGGAGAAGGATGGAAAGTAGGAGAAAGAGCAATTAAGAATTCTTTATCACGTACTTTAAACAAGAGACATCTTTCAAGGAATCTGTTTTGAAGAAAGCCAAAGGACATGGCAAACCATAGACTTCTTTGGACAGACTTTCAATAAGCAAACCTTTCAAATAACAATCTAGCAATCAAAAGACTACTTTCAGATAAGAAAACATATAAGGAAACAATAAGAGCAGCCTAAGGTCAAACATAAATAATCTAATCTGCTTTTGACTAACTCTCTGAGGATATTGAAAGAAACTTTTCTAAAGGTAGACCAGAGGATAGTGCATACCATAAACTTCCCTAGTTTAGACTCTATTAAGCATACTTTAAAGAAGTTTCAGAAACAATTCTCAAGTTGTACTCAAAGAAGCATGGACTTATGACTTAATTTCCTACTTTCACTCTATTGAAATCATTACTTAAAACAACCTCTCAAGCTGTACTCAAAAGAACATGGACTTACCAAAATAGAGACTCCTTGGTTATACTCTATTGAATTATTTCTAAAATAACAAGCTAGATGGAACTGGAGGGCAATTAAGAATCTTCCATTTAGACCTTGCAGAAGAAAACATTTAGACAGTGAAGAGTAAAAATAACTAAGGTGCTTTCAAAAGACATTTCTTTGCCTAAAACCTTTACTCTACTGTAACAAATAAATATGGAAACATAATGAAAATAGGAAATAAAAATAACAGATAGAAGCACTTCACCAACAGCTAAGCTCAGGGATCCATTTATCTGGCATCCTCCATCAACAAACAAATCAGGGCATCCACAAGATCCAAGACATCAATTTTATTTCAACTTCCAAGAGACTATGTATTACTTCAAAGAGTCATCAAATGCCATCCATACAATGAGTCCAAATGAAGTATTTATGCTGCAAATGAGGAGGTGAGGTTAAGATAGGGTTTGAGTGTCATTTATTATAGAGTAAGTGCATTCCTGACCTTAAAAACCATGCAAGGCCTAAGGCAGGAATATCTATAGCTACTTCTCTGTTTCAATAACTCTGCCTTATCTTCTAGGAAAAAAATAGGCGAAAAGTTTGACTTTTGAGGCTCATCCTTAACTATTACAATAAATGCCTTGACAGATAAAATATCTTATGACTGTGCAATAACTGCCAATTTCCTTTATGAAAGGAAATCAGGCCGTAGGTGGTAATTTGATCTTTTGGAGGAGTAATTGCCTCCCTTTGAGTTATCTGAGGCTGTCTTTGGGTATATATGTCTTTTTTCAATCATCAAACTTAGTAAATAGGCCTTTAACCTTGATTTGTCTTGAATAATCTATCTTACTGCCTTTATCTTCTGTTGCTGCTTTATGACTATTTTATTTACTTATTATTCATCTTTAAACTTTTGATCTATTTATATTTTAATCACTATTTTAAAATGGCTAATCTATGTTTTATCCTTTGATCCGTAATCAGCCCTTTGAGTCTTATATTCTTCATTCCTTTTACTGATGCTTTTGTTGTATTTTTCCTTTGTGTGCAGGGAGGATTTCTTCATGGGTTGGAGGGTTCCTGATCGATCAATGATCATGAGTCATCATCGATTAGACTCTGAGAAAAGGTCCTCTGATCTTCATAATTTGAATCAAGACCCCTGGATCATGATCCAGAGGGTATTTAATCATTTATGGACTATGGGAGAGCCCTTTGGGCATCACCACCATTAAACCTGCAACATACAAACAAATGTTAACTTTAAAACCTGCGATAGTGGATTAAACTACATGTTTTGGATTTCTGAGGGTTTGAGGGCAATCTGCAGAAGAACAGAGGGTGTAGGGGAATGATCCTGGAGGCGGGATCATGAGGAAATGTGAATGAGGGTGAAGAATTTAGAAATTTGGCGTGGGAGGGGGAAGGTGGTTTCACGAAAACTGCAATTGTTTATCGCACGGACATAGGGCGGTAAGTGGTTTTGGCCCATGGTTGCATGATACCATTGGGTGATTGCCATGTGTCTAGGGCTAATCTGCCTTTTTTTCACGCAGAATATGGTTGTTAAAACCTTTTGCAAAAACATGTGCGATATTAGATTTATACTATCAGATCTCGAGGAGAGAGATCGATGGTGCAGGTGGAGTCCGAAGATGGGGTGTAGGATTTGAGTGGAGAGTGGGGCTGGGGTGGTGACGTGGTGGAAATTGTCGCGTAGCACGATGTTGCATTAGGAAATGAGATGAGGGGTCAGAGCGTGGTGGCTGTCGGATCAGGGAGAAAAGCTATTGATCAACAGTTGAGATGGCCTAACCAAGGGAGTAAGAAAAATAGAAAGGATAGGGCCCGCATTTTAAATTTTCCAAAGTTTTGGGTTTTTATAATAAATTTCAGGGGTGTATAAAAATGAAAGGGGAGAAGGCGTATTTGTATGGTGGGAGGGTTTTTAGGGATAGGCAGAGGGTATGGTCCTGTGGGGATAGAAGGACCAGGGGTCGGGAAGGGAAAGGGGCTTAGGAGAATAGCGGAGGGTCGGGGTCAGGGTTGTATGAGTAAGGGGGCTAGGTCTTAAGCGAAAAAGGGGCTTAAGGCCTATATTTTCCAAGGGTGGGTTTTAATACAAAAACAGGGTTTTTGTAAGGTTTTGACAGGCTACGATAGGCCGAATTTTGGGCAAAAACAATGTAAAAGGGTTTTTACATGGTTTTTAAAGCCTTTTTAGGGAAAATGAGGAATGAAGGGGGATTTAGAGGGTTTTCAGAGGGAAAGGAAAAATGGATTTCAGAGGAAAAAAGGTGATGAATGAGGGTGTAGGTGGGATGATAAAATGATGAAATTAGGCCCAGAAAATGGAGTTTTCTTGAAGTGGCAGGGTGAAATTTTTGGGAAGGCAAAAGATAAAGAAAATTCAGTAGAAAAATAAGGTTTAGGATGATGAAGGCAGTGGGATTTCTAGAACTCACAATGTTCCCTTAAATATTGTTTCTAGAAATCTAGGCTTTTCAACTTAGTCATCCTTTTATAATCAGCAAAATTTACTGATGACTAACATGCCTGAAATGACTTTGCTCCTGTAAAGCCCAAGAGCACAAAATAACCTTAGGAAACCAATTTTTTTCCAAAACACAAATATTTTTTACAAAAAATTATAAAAACTTATGTGATAACACTAAGGAAACCTAATAAGGAATGAAAAGGCATGGAACCAATGAAAATAACACGAGCAATAAAGAAGAACAAGTTTACAAAATTATAGAATCCAAATCAAGGTTGACCTATAATTAGACTAAAAGCTATAGATCCAAATCCATATGTCAACCCCATTTATAAGAAATAAGAAAAAGGATATTTTTTAATGATTAAAAAATAATTATCTTTTGTAAATTACAGTATCTTTAAATCTTTCTTATGTGGAGCTTTCTCCTTAATTGATTTCTATAGTGCACTAACATCTATGTGATTCTTCTTAGTTCTTTATTAAAGAAATGGAAAATTAGGAAAATGGATGTAGATTAGGTAATTAAAGAGAGAAAAAATACCAAGATAATGTCTTTATGGTTGAATCCAAACATGTTTTTAATAGCCTAATTTTGAACTCTAATGTTTAAAAATGATAAGCTAAAGCAAGGGAGGAATTTTTATCACCAAATGAGCGCTCTTATGGGTAAAACAATATAGTGACGATAAACAAGAAACCAATTTGTTTATTGCAAGATTAGAATTATGCATAATGATATTTTTCCCTTTTTCTATTTTTGAAATTTTCTGTTGCTTTATGACTTTTCTCTTGTTTTATGGGTTTCATTTTAAAAAGGTCATGTGAATTGGTGCTTTGGGAAATATATGTTTTACACATAAAGAAGACATACACATGCTCATTTATAGAACAAGCCATCTTACCACACTTGTAGACCAAATATTCCTTCTTTATTACATGTGTGATAGCCCAAAGCCCTACAAATGACTTATGAACCCTAAATGTTAAGACCTTAATTTTAATCCCTAGACCATGTCTTAGTCATTGAGAACCATTTTTGGTGTTTCAAACCTTGAAATCACAATCATATCCAACTTGTATGCCAACGATTCCCAATTTAATACCTATGTGGTGGCCAAGGGCCCCACACATGGCCTTTAATCCCTAAATAAAAGTTTGATGACCTAATACCTTAGCTTTTAAACACAAATCATATTTTTGTGGACCTTAAGAGCCATTTTATTTTATCAAACCATGGCTAATTATCTCAACTTGGGCCATGATAGTCATCCCTTTTCCTTCCTACAAATGGACCTAGGATATAACCTTTTATAGGGTTGTCCGATTATATGTGACCTATGGACAACATCTAAAAGGTATTCATATGTGTTCATGTATGAATTAGTCTAATGCTATAATTGAAGTGGTTGATGCTTTAAGTTTAATGTAGAAGATCTAGTGGTTGACCCCTAAGATTGGCTACCTCTATTGCATGCCTCATTCGACATCCATGCCTAATCAATTTCCATATTCAAAATTCACAAGTTTATATGAATTTAATAATAATTTTGAAGAAGTTTCGTCTTTACATGACATTCAAAGTCTAAGGTTAGGGTTTCTTCAATACATTCATCCATGGGTAGTTCCAAGAAAGAGTTACCGGCCCCCTTTTTCAATTAGATTGTCTTAGGAGTTCATAGGAATGTTGGATCAGTCAAAAATCCCTTCTAAAATCCTCATCATTCTCATCATTTTTAAAGCTCATTTGGAGGTATAGGAGGTTTTTGTCACTCAAAGAAACCATTGCTTTGAACATTATAGAAAAATAAAATTCAAGAGCATTTCCTACAAAAATAAGTGCAAGATCCAAATTACAAAGTCAATTATAACAAGATTGCAAAATACGTCCAATATATACATGATTGTGATATTATTTGCAAGTTCATCATATTATGGCTCTCTCAAAAGTCCTTAATTCATTAGATCCAAATTAAATGAAACATCAAGGGAAAAATAGATCTAGAGCTAGGAGAAAAAGGGTTCTTCATAGTAATTATTTCCAACTTGGAAGATAGAATGAGGGTTTGTGAAAGAGGGTCTTACTTTTTTAATAATGTTAGTCTCTTCATGTAATTTTAGAAAGAGTGATATAATCTTGAGAAGGAAGACTTTCTTGTTGCCCCACTATGGGTCGACTCTTTTCTCTTCCAAAGGAATATTGGGAGGAATATATCCTTGAAGGCATTAACATTGGCATTGATAGACTTCTTTGGGTTTCTAAGGAAACTAAGAGAGGGAGATATACTTCATATGCAAGGATCTATGTCTATATGAATATTTTAAAGCCTCTTCCAAAATAATAGAGATTTATTATTAAGATGAGATTTGAAAATTGGCATTTGATTATGAAAATGTCCCATTTAGATGCGAGTAATGTCATGAACATGGAATTAATTTTTAGATATTGTCATTTTATTGCAAATACCAATATATCAATCAACTCATAAATAGGGAGAGGATTTTGGAAAATTCCCCCAAAGGACAAGGAATTTGAGATCTCAAGGTGCCACAAATTCTAATTGGAACCTTAGATCTAGAAATAGGTTCACATCTCTCTCCTCTCTATATGAGACCCCAATGCAAGAAGCTAATCAATTGATCCCCTAGTTATTTACTGTAGGTATTCCCAAGTCTTTACTACCCCCAACAGATCCCTAGAAAAATGATCCAAAAGTTTATCCACCTAATTCTCTACTAAAAGAGCCAACTAGGCTAATAAGGGAAGAGAATGAGACTGAAAACCTCCTAGAAGGCATAGATCTGGATGTTCCAGGTATGATTGTTGTGCAAAAGGTCTACCTCAATAAATATTTGCATTACATGTCAAACTTTCTAACAGATAATGCTCAGTATGGTTTAAGTTCTTCAAATCCCCATTCAGGACTTCATACACAATCTTTTAAAGATCCCCCCAAAGGTGGTAAAGGAGGATAGAAAAAAGGGCACAAGTGTATTAAGGCATCGTTCCAAGAATATGGAGAAAATTTAGTCAACTAAGGGAAATCAATGCCAATATCAGAGGCATTTCCTCTGACTCAACCCAAAAAACCTTGAATTTTTCATCTTGAATCCTCACAGAATAATTATGTTTTTTGTTGTAATTATTGTGATTGTTAATATCTGATAGTTTGTTGTTGATTAGTAGATTTTCTAGTATCATTGATTGATAGGCAAATAATTGTAGCCCTTTTATGATAAATTGTATTTCTAGACTTTGAAAAGCAAGCTACATACAATTTTCTCTAATTAATGAAAAACATTTCTAATTCACAAAAAAATGAAATTATTGTGAATTTTATTGTTATTAACACATTATAAACAAGCTACATAGTAGCGAGTACTTGCAGCCTAGTTTAGTATAATTAAAGTAAAGTAAAAAACTGTGAATATTTGGTAAAATGGAAGCCTATATAAGTGCATGCAGAAACCAGAAACCAAAACTAGAAGAAAAAGGGTAAAATTGGAAAACAAGAGATGAATTTTCCTATAAATGTAATGTTTGTTTTTTCATAAAATTTAAATTACCTAACACAAATAAAATTTGCTCAAACTTTGACTACATCAATGTGCTTTATCTATTATTATCTTAAGAATTTATATTGCTACGATCCCACATAGATGAAATATTTCACACAAATGAAGCAGTTCATAAATTAATTTTAATGTTATTGTTCGTTTATATGGACTACACTTATGTGCTTAGTTTATTATTATCTTAAGTCTTTACATTACTATGATTCCTAAATGTAGTTCATAAATGAATTTTAATGTTATTGTCCATTTCTATCTGTGATATGCTTTACAAATGGTTTATATTTTAATATCAATTTATTTTTTCTAATTTTGGGATTGTAATTATTGTCCAACATACTTATCATTTTTTCATATATATTTATTTATTTTAACAATTTGATTAATTAAAAAGTTTAATATATTACTAAAAATTAATATTTCCTTTATAATTCTTCATTTTCCCATGACTTTTACGTTGCCTAACAAATTTTCACGGGACTAATGGTCCACTTTAGCCCATGAGTGCCTCAATTCTCTACTCAGATGCACACATTGATAATGCTTAATTAATGTTTAGAAAATATTTTTGTATATAATCATAGACCAGATTTGTGAGCAACTTTGGTCCATGAGTGCCTCAATTCTCTACTCACATGCACACATGGATAATGTTGTTTAATTAATATTTAGAAAATGTTTTTGTACATAAGCATAAACCATATTTGAGAGCATTGGTACATTAGAAAAGTGTATAATAAAATATGCACAAACACAACAACTTACAGTTTAATTAAAAATATTAAAGAATACAGCTAAATTAAAATAAAAAAATTATCGTTATGATTAAAATCAATTGATAATAATATGAGCAATAAAGAAAATGAGCTTTTACTCTCTTTATTTTAATTAATTGAAAAAACATATATTTTATAATACTTTTAAACAACTTTGTTATTTTAAAATAAATTAATAACTACACATTCAACTTTTTTATATATTTTATTTTACTAAACAAAATTATACTTGTATTTATTATTTTTAAAATTTTGAATAATCAAATATCTTTAGAATAATATACGTATTAACTGATTTCAATTATTTATATGGAAAATCAAATCCAACCCATCAAAATATCAAGAGCATGAATATTAACTAACTCAACCAACATTAATACCACATTTGCATGGTCTGAAAAAACATAGATGAGCTTTAATACCACATTTTCATTGTGGGTAAAACATAGATGATTGAGCTCAATAGTAGTGTCTTAACAGAAGTTGAAGAGTTTTAACCTAAATTTATTTGACAATCCCACTCTATCCAAACGTCTAGCAGCAACATCATTTATGAGTTGTTAGTATAGTGCAAAAAGAAAAAGAGCTTTTACATATTTTACATTCCAAGGTTGATTGTTCTATTTCCCTGAAAGTTAAAGAAAAATAAAAATATGCTAGTAATCTTATTTAAAAATATATATTAAATTTAAAATAAAGTGTAAATTGAAATATGAAAATTAAAAAGTACATCATATTTAAGATGTAATATTTTTCTTACATAGTCCAGACTCTAAATTTGTAATGTTTGACAGCGGTGAACTATAGTTATGGAAAAGCCTCTCATTTATGGTGAATAAATGCGAATCATATGATCACTCAAAATTGTGTGTGTCCACAACAAGCCTATGAAAATGGAAAATGTGTTGTCCATTCTTATTCTTTGATTGGTTTAAGGTTGTTTTTGCTTCGGAGACACGGAAAATTGGTACATACTCCATCAGTTTGGATTATATTCTCTGATAATGACGGTGATTACATGATATTATTCTACGCCATTATATCCTCAACCATTAAAAGGTGATTACATGATATTCTGCTAAGCCTTCGAGATAATTCAAAGTTCAAATATTAATTACAGCTTAAGTAGAATCATAACTATATAATAATGGAAGTGTCTACTCTTCTACGATATGAAGGAAACTCTCGCAATGACGGGACAATTATGGGTCCCGTCCGACGACCTCCAACAAGACCTCCGACCTCCTGGTGAACTCCGCTTGGCCCTCCGTCAGCTTCCTCTGCCACCCCACTCCCCCATGACCACTCCCTCCCACTCCCCTCTGCCACCTCACTCCACCTACTACAATCAGTGCAGTCTCTTGCAGATGTTCGAAACGGAAGTCATAATCACATGCTCACACGATGAAGACACAACAAAAAATAGAGACTAGGAGAACATGCAACTACAATGCGACCTGCAAATTTCCAGAGACTACAAACAATGTTCATTTCTCCATAGGATTTCTCCATACACTTCCAGACTAAGTTTTGGATATTAAACACCTGTATTATGTCTAATTTTTGTCACAAACCTGTATTAATTTTTTCACAAACCTGTATTAAACACCTATTTCATTTCTTAAAAAGTGGATTTGGCTTAAAGGCCATTGACTATTGAATACTAAATAATGAAGAAAAATGCAAATCCCACCTAGTTATTGCACTTGTTTGGACCATATTTGAACAACTTGATGATGAAATATAAAAAAAATAGTGTGTACCTATTTTGAGGATTTATGTCACCATTATATCATTAGATCATATCATATCATTGGATCAGACCCTAAAAGAAATTTTTATGAGTATAATTCATGTTCACCATTGGATAATCTAGTGGTCCCAGTGTGTTTCTCGAGGATACAAATCTTGTAGGTGCTAGAAAATGATTTTCCAGGGCCTACAGGAAGGGTTGGAAAATCATTTTCCAGTGCCTACATGATTTGTATCCTAAGTTAGAAACCTGTTCATTGAGAGGGGATTAATGTGTCATGAAAAAATCAAGGAAATGAATTATTACTTGTTTTTACCTTTCACTGTAGCTCAGGGTCTATACCCATTAATTCCAAAATATGTTGTAGATCACTATTGCTATTTTTAATTTGTCTAGCTCATATATAGATTCATCATTAGTTCTATTGTTCTGTACAAATGTACAATTTTGTCTTACTTTTGGATATTCCATATATGATGGGTGTTTATTCATATATTTTCTTTCCACCATCTCTATTTTCCTATGATTTTATTCCTCTCCGTCTCTTAACACTTTTTTTTCATTATGTTGAATTTATTTTTCTAGCTCTATTTCTTCTCATTTATTTCCCATGCAATTACTTTAAATAAGTTATGTATACTCATTTTCATTTCCTCAATCTTCTAATCTATTTCCTATTAACCTAGAAAATTGTATCTCAATACTATTTCTAATTACCTTTAATAACTCTTTTTGTTCTTGTTATGGTTCTGATTTGGGCACTGATTTAAATTTGTATCATTCTTGCTCTCATTTGTTAGATTTTAGGTTCTGTCTCTCCTTCATTTTCTCTACTACTTAGCAACTCTAGTTAACCTTGTTGGAATTTCCTTGCTTTTGACTTTTAATGGAAATTCAGAAATTCCCGGGCTCAACCTTTAGGTGTATCAGATCTAAAGAGCAATAGTAAATGTCACTTTTCTTCAACCAAATACACAAAGCAACCCAAGAATATAAACACCAAACAATTTTTCTCCAACTTTCAAGGGAAAAGGAAAATATTTTCCATATCTTAGGGCACACTTCCCAACATTAAAACATATTTGAAAATCACTTATTACAACAGAGTTATTATGGCCATAAATATGCATACTTCTATAGAAATTCCAAGTTACTCAACCTTGAGGTGCATCCATCTAATGAACAATAGTATATGTTTCTTTTATTCAACCAAATACACAAGGAAAAACAAGAAAATAAACACCAAACATATTTTCTTCAACTTTCAAGAGAAAAGGGAAATATTTTTGATATCTTAGGGCACAGTTTCCAACACTAAAACAGATTTTAAGATCACTTATTATATCAGAATTATTATGGCCATAAATCCGCCTACTTCTATAGATTTTTCAAATCACTTAACAAAATATTCTCCTTATGTAAAATCAACATTCATAACCAGCAGTAGAAACAACTCAATCATCATGACAACATAAGTCAAAATCATATATGAAATTACACAAAGTTTGGACAATGAAGCATGCTTCATATATACTTTAAATCATGTTACAAGTAGATACCAACAACTTGATACAAGCTTGAATAAGTGATGTTATAAAAAACACTAGCCTCTTGGCTTACGGGATCAATTGATCAGTTGCCTCCAAAAGATACATGACAAGCAATGATGCACATTGGCAAATCCTCTTTGGCACATACACTTGCATCATAGAAGTGTACAAGAGAAGACAAGATAGTCTCACAATATCTTCCCCACATCAAGTACTTCAAGTAGAATTAGGTTTATTGAATGCCTCAAAACCTTAGCCTTCTTCCCTTAAAAAAACCTCAAACACAAGTTCTTCCATTGATACTCGAGGGTTCTCCCAAACCATAGCTTACACAAGTGTAAGAAAAGAAGACAAGATAGTCTTCCACTATTTTTTCCACATGAAGCATTCCAAGTAGCATTAGGGTTATTGAATGCCTCAAAACCTTAGTTGTATTCTCTTACAAAAACCGTGGGAACAAGGGATTGCTTTGCTCCTCTGGGATTTCTCCCAAATTGGAGCTTTTCTTGTCCTCTTAAAGTAGATGCAAACCCAATCTTCTTCTTGAATCAACTCAAGAGCTTTAGTGTTCATGACAAGCAACTATACACATAGATTATGCACAATGGAAAGTCCTCTTTGGCGCATACACTTGCATCACACAAGTGTACAAGAGAAAACAATATAGTATCGCACTATCTTCTGAACATCAACTACTTCGAGTAGCATTACAGCTATTGAATGCCTAAAATCCTTACCATTCTTCCCTTAAAAGAACCTTAAACATAAGTGA
This sequence comes from Pinus albicaulis, assembly GCA_034641835.2. Classification (NCBI taxonomy): domain Eukaryota; kingdom Viridiplantae; phylum Streptophyta; class Pinopsida; order Pinales; family Pinaceae; genus Pinus; species Pinus albicaulis. Next base: position 1,409,782,925 of record CM076584.1, on the reverse strand, counting down.
TTTCTTTGGTACTCTATGGTTCTCCCAAACCCTAGCTTACACAAGTGTACAAAGATAAGGCAAGATAGTTTCCCACTATTTTCTCCACATCAAGAATTCCAAGTAGCATTAGGGCTAATGAATACCTCAAAACCTTAGTCCTCTTCTCTTACAAAAACCACAATAAGAAGGGCCTATTTTGCTCCTCTAGGGTTTCTCAAGAACTTTATTACTCAAGACAGAGATAAAAGTACAATGAAGAAGAGTATATATGTAAGAGAGTTTGTAATTTTTGCTAAGAGCAATGCTAGAATAAATCAATAGTGGTACATCAAGGTCTCAGTTTCTAACTACAGATGCATCATCCAAGGTTTCTCACACACATTTTTCACATGTCATGTATGTTCCTCGGATGGAAACCCATCATTTAGGTAAATCATTTACAAGCATCCAATTTTTCATGATATTCATCATGAGTTCTTTGCAACTTTTTCATACTCTTTGAGCTTTAATATGACCTAAACATTTATAAACCAACAAAAGATCCCTACTGCTGGGTGATACCTAGGAAGATCTAGGCCAATTTAGATGTCTCAAGTTTTTTTCTTATTAAGTTTCCAAAATGTTCCCACACTAGGGAAATACAAGGAAGGACTTAATCTCATTCTCAAATAGCCTTATTTATTAAATCCAGAAAAGAGAAAAGGAGGTGGAGACAACTATTTTTTCACTTAGATTTTATTTTTTTTGTGGGGACAACTATTTATTAAATTAATTATCTGGTACATATCATTGGACATATATGCCTCAATTAGAGCAATTCAAAGTCCTTTTGAGTTGGATGGCCAATAATGTCTTATTTACTGGGTGTTGTACTCATTTTCAGCCTTTTTTAACTTTCTTTATATAAAGTTATTTCCTAGTTATATACACTTATAAATGTTTATAAACATGTGAGATATATGAAAGGAGTTTCTCTCCATTGCAATTAAATTTGTTTTCTCATAGATTTTTTCCATTCTTTCAAAAAACAATTATAATAGTTGGTATCTATATGCTACAAAATTCAAGACAACACTGGGATACCATGCATGTTTCTTTTAGATTTGGATTTATGGTAGCATATTTTTAGTTATCTTTCGTAGTTGTGATTGTTCCAAAGCAAAAGGGCGCTAAATATTAGGCTTGATAGAATGGTCTAAATGAATATTTCAAGGAATTGTGTTTGGAACCTAAACTAATGAGTTTTTTACTCAAGAAGTTGAGTGTTGCTGCTAAAACCAAAAATGGATACACTATATGTTCATTACATGTGCCAGTACACTCTCTTTTCATAAACCCGTCACATCCTTATAATTAGGACATTTTATGGGCTTTCTCTCCTTCATTTTACCTACATTTAATAACTTATATCTTGAAGGGTTTGAGCACATTACGTACATCCATTTAGATCATTAACTATTCAATGTGGAAAGAGATCTAATGTCACCCACTTTGAAGAAAAATATGCCCTAACTGTTGAAGCATTTTCAAGTAAAAATTAAGATAATTCTCTCAATTTTTAACATAATAGATCCAAAACAATAATAATAATATACACTTAAAAGATCCATAACATTAATAAGAACCCATAACAATATAATTAAATAGAAATCAATATTATGTTTACAAAAATCCAGTGAACAAAGTTTAATTGTCAAAAACCATGAAGGTTACAAGACTCCAAGCTTCCCATGTTTTAGTTTTTAGCAAGATGTGCTACCTTTGCAAGGAATTTGAGGGGGTCCTTGTTGGCCAATTCACTACTCATTTTTTTACCCTTTTCGGAACTGTTTGAGATTGTATTTCAGTTTCTACTGGAATCGCATGCTCAGCTCTAGAAGACCCTTCTTCTTGCTCATCAATAATTAAAATTGGTTCCTTTAGCTTGGGATTTAGTTTAGATTTCAACCCTAGCTTAGTTTGTTTATAGGCCTTGTTCATGGCTTCCTAGAGTATTTTTTTGCTTGGTGAAATTCTCCAAGATCTTCATCCTTCTTTACAGATTATCCAATTATTTCATCTTTGTTGTTGTCTTTTACTTTTGTTTGTTGTCCTCTACTCCTCCTTGTATTTACCCTAGGGATTTTCCTCATGGTAGGGTTGTATGTGGCTTTTGCAGTAGCTTGGTGACTGCTCTTAGCCTTTATAGCTAGAGCCCTTTCCTTCTTATGTTTTCTAGGAAGTGGTTGTCTCATTACCCTCTTCCTCAACTATTGTGTTTGCTTATTTAATGCATGCAAGTATAGAATTTGAATGAGGCCATGGTGGTAGAAATCATAGGGATATAAACTCTTCCTTTTTCTTGCATAAACCACTATTTTAATTAAGCTTTGATGCAAGAAATAATGAATATTCATCCTATTGAACCCAACAATGTGTACCAGAAATCTCGTGTGATACAAAATGACCTTAGAGAAATTACCATCAGATGTCAAATAAATTTGAATTTTTCACATTGGTTTATCTCACTTTGGTTTTAAAATTATACACTGGACCCCAACACTCCTGCAAGGGTCATGACAATTGTCTTTTAGGAAAAAAATCAGTTTTATCCCCTGTACTGGCTTCCTTTTGAACCACCTCTCTCCCTCAACTAGTATGTTTGTTGCTTCTGCAATGATTTCCTCTATTAAAAGAAACACTAGCCCCTCAACCTTAGCCTTGGTACCATAAAAAGTATCAATGAAATTAGAAGAGAGTTTTTATTTATGCCTGGTGATTAGCTTAATGATGGGCAACCAGCCCATGTCACTGAAAAGTCGAAATTTGTCAGCATCATTGATTTGAAAATGATTGTTATTTTGTTTTGCTAATATCAGTTTCATATTTAAATAAACTTTTCTTTGGTTTTATTATCCATTGAGATTTTATCCATGAGCATGTGATTGTTTAATCATTAAAATTAGTGAAATTTAGTGTTTTTCATGAAGTCAAAAGCATAGAAACTAATAGTTGATCAATAGAAAATAAGTACACAACAAGCACAAATAAAAGAGCTCAATACACAAATCTTTGATGAAGGATTTCACCCCCCCTAGCCTACATCTCCTTGGTCCAGCTTCATAATGTGGGCCTTTGTATTATATTCCAATGTGAAAAATCCTTGTTTACAGTCCCTTGTTGACTCTACAACCTACTCCAATGGCTTCAAAACATAAAATCCACCAGAAATGACTCTTCCTGAGCTCATTTTGGTCAAAAATTGCACGAGTTATGACAGAAACAACATTTCCTAGATTTTCTCCTCCAAAACTGGATTTTCGCTAGTTAAAATTCTATTTTTGGAAATTCGACTCATTTTTTAATCTCCGCCGCCGAATTAAATAGTCATTATATTAAGGATAGGCACAATTTTAAACATAATCATATAAGCACCTTTAGCACTGATTACATTTTAATGTGGCTTAGCCACGATAATCCGCGGATAAACAAAAAAATCATGGCTTAACACTAATTAAGTTCCTGCTGGTTTGTTTGGTTAGCGTTTGGCTTTCATGCTTGAGCACATGGAAGGGGGCTAGCTTTTGTGGTTGGCCACCTCCAGACCCTTGATTGTTGACATTACCAACTTTAACATGAAGCAGAATGTGTTATGGGTTAAGACCCACCAGAGAGGAGAGACGGTAAAGCAGACGAGTAGTGCGGGGTAGGTATGGGGTTCGACCCCGATCCCCACCATAATATTTTGCTCCGCCAACCTTAGAACTGTCTAAAAAAATTGATAGTATTCAACTAGTTAGGGTCTCTGTCATATATAGTTATCTGGCCTGCCAAAATTACCATTGTCCGCCTTATGGTATTGTTTGAACCTTAGGGTAAAAAAAATATTTGCGCTCAGATATATATATATATATATCAGCCACTATAGTTTAGAGCTTGGTTAATATATTTAATGTAATATATATATGCGTGCCCCTAAGACCATAGTTCGACGTGTTAATGAAATTTCTTCCATCCTGTCATGCCATGGGGGGGGTACGTGACATGCCACATGGCCCTTCCCCATTCGCTCCAAAAATCCTCCATAATAAAATAATGATCCATTAAAACAAAGTTTCCAACTTAAGAAATGGATTGCAAATTCAACTTCCATGGAAAACCCTGACAAATCTGAATATGACACTTGTCACAGTGTCACTAGCTGAAATTGGAGAAAACCTTGTGACATTGACTGGACTTGCCACATCATCCCTGTACCTCTTCTACTAATTTTTTGCATGTTTGGGAATACAAAAAACAGGCCATAAGTCCCTCATATGAACTCAGAATTTAATGAAACAATTTGCATTGGAATCCTAGAGATGAGCTCTATCCATGCATTCAGGTTCGAAGCATTTTTGAGAACTTTCAATTTTGAGCTAAAAATTGATACTTAGATCATTCTTCCCCACTAGAAGTCTTTTGGACCCGAAAAATACTATCAATTTTTCAACAAGTGAGGGTAAAGCTCCCTCACTTTTCCAATCTCCAACCATTTTTCCTTTGAAATATTTTGACCCTTGAGTCCCACTCTAAGGTATTCAACATTCCCTCTTCTTGAAGTTCTGATTCTTCTGTCAAGTTTAAGATCTTGTTGATGTTCATCAAGATATCTGGTGAGAAATCATCTATTGATGGTAGTTGAACATGCTATCCTTGATCATCAATCAAAGGAGGCTCAAACAATCTCAAATTCTCAACATTAATGATATAATAAATTTGCATATAAGGAGGCAAATCTAGCTTGAATGCATTTGTACCAATCTTTCCAGAATTTTAAATGGACCATAATAAATTGGTTTGAGCTTTTTACCTTCCCCTTTCAATCTTTCTTTTCTTATGTACAACCTAAATTCATCACCAAATTGAAATTTGTTGAGATTGCAACAAGATGATGAGCTTAGTGAAAAGAGTCACTTTCACTAAGTGGGCCCGCAGGCTATTTTTGGCGCAAGTCTATTTTTAGATTATGTCTATTTTTAGACATGTCGATCATATTCTATGAGTTGGAGGATGCTATTTGTGGATGGTTGGTCAAGTTGGAAAAATATATGGACTTCTATTTTTAGACATATTGGGTGGAATCTATTTTTAGATTGCCAGTCAAAAAATAGATATGTCAAATATTATTAGCTCTTAATAATATTTGGACTATAAACATTATATTATTCTCTTGGACCACTTCAGTTAAGTGCACAGATGTGGAACAGGAGATGACAGAAGGAATTATGCTATTCCTGAGGGTTAAGTGGAGCTATTGCATGGAGACTTCAGTTAGAACTCATGTGACAGAGTTTGGTGGAGTTATTGAAGTAGTTGGTGGAGTTGTGTTCAGTTTAACTAAGTTAAACATAGTTGAGCTAGTTGTATCTAGTCTAACTGGTTGATACAATAGTGAGAGTGGTGTGAATTAATTATTAATTAATTCACTAATTATTAACTCATTAATCAACTAAAGAATACATTAGTTAACTACAGTGCATGGATAGTTTCAGTGGAGACCAATGAAGAGGTAGGTGAAAGAGTAGTGTGACTATCAGTTGTGAATATAGTGTTGCATGATTTGCAACACACAGTGGTTGGAGATGCCAATGAGGATTGAGTGAGAAAGGCTGGACCAATTCGAGTTCATTCAGAGCCATTATTCAGCAGTGATTGCGTAGTAGAGGCAGGCTAGCAGGTGGCAGAGATTGGAGCATGAGATATGTTAGATCAGACCTGATTAGTGTGTAGCAATTGGATATTGTACTGAGAGCTTGTGAGGAGATTTTTATGATGATTTTTACATGATCTCTATGAAAACTAATATACAGATAGTTGTGGGTTTCCAACTTTAAGCTTTCCCATAAAATACTGTGTTCATATGTGTGAATGTTTATGGTTTTAATGTGTGCATGCAATTGATTTTATTTCCGTAATTTATGATCAATGGTAGAAGAGATTCTGTATTGTGCATGAAGTCAAATAGTGTGTGATCATGAGAATCTCGGATTTATAACATATCAGTTATATATAATTTCTACATGGTATCAGAGTGATATTGATCATTGGAGCAATTGCAAAACATTAAAGCGGTTGAGTTTTGTGCTAGTGAAATTCGAATTTGCAGCAGTGTTTTCTTGGTGTCGAAGTTGAGATGTCTTTCAACGGATTGCGATTGGATTATGCCCCTGAGGGCAGCTCAAATTATATTGCATGGAAGGACAGGATGGAAGCGGTGCTGGATGACAATGGATTGAAGGAGTTCATAGATGCAAAAATTCCAAAACCTACTTCTAGCGATGCTGCCGCACTTGACGCATGGCAAAAGAAGACGGAAAAATGTCGAAGGATTCTGTTGGAAGGTGTGAAGGATCACATAGTGTCCAGCCTTCATGGTAAAGCTTCTCCATTCTTGATTTGGAAAACTTTGACAGATTTATTCCAAAGCGAGAGCGACTAGAGGAAGTTGGTGCTCAAGGATAAACTCAGGAACATAAAAATGGAGAAAGGTGACATTATACCCAAGTAGCTCACGAAGTTTTTCTAGTGCAGGGATGAGCTGGGAAGTCTGGGGGTTACTGTAGATGACGAAGAATTGGTGAGCTTGGCTCTCCTTGGGCTTCCGAAGAGTTGGCATTCCTATCAGGACTCTGTCAATGGTCGGGAGAAATTGCCAGGATGGGAGCGACTTTGGTCAGATCTTGTGCAAGAGGAGATAAGGTGAAGTACCAGGGACGGATCTTCATCGAAGAGTGCAGATGAAGAAAATTTCACTTTGGCTGCCAAATAAAGGAAGGGGAAGAGCAAGAAGAATGCTTCTCAATCTGGTGCGAAAGGCAAGAAGCAGGACATGTCCAAGGTGAAGTGCTTTCACTGTCACCAACATGGAAATTACATCACTAATTGTCCACAGAAGAAGAAAAATAAGTAGGTTGCTAGATATGCAGCTAGAGAGGCATTAGCTTAGCAGTTTGAGTTGGATTTTTCGCTGGTCGCATGCTTGGTCTCAAGTATGATGATTTGAATGTGGTTTCTTGATAGTGGTGCGTCTTTTAATATGACCGGAGACAAAGATTTGTTTACTGATTTGGATGAGAAAGATCTTGGAGTGCACATCGAGATGGGCGATGATGGTAGATACAGTGCGACCGGTATCGATACCATTTCCTTTGAGAGGGATTCTGGTAAACCATTCGTATTGAAGGAAGTGATGCATGTTCCACGATTGAAGAAGAATCTGATCTCGGTGGCCATGTTAGAAGACAAGGGTTATGATGTTGTTTTTAGTGAGGGAAAAGCTTTCCTTCGGCATAAAACAACTGGTCAAACCAGGAGGATAGGGATTCGAGTTAAGAATCTTTATTAATTGCGTATATGGTGGTAACGTAGAAATGGGTTCCACAGCGAGAAGGAGTGGTGGCCGGGATGAGGGTGACCTATGGCACGAGAAGATTGGGCCATCTTCACCATGGTGCTTTGAGAAATTTTGGAGAAGATTTCTGCAGGCTTCGGTACACTTGCGCAGTCAGATTAGTGCAAGGGATGTACTTTGGGAAAATTTGTGAAAGCCACCTTTCAAGAGAAGGATAGTTGCGCCATGACGATCCTTGAGATAATTCACATAGACATGTGTGGACCTTTCTCAGTAGCTTCGACAACAAAGCACATGTACTATGTGATATTTGTTGATGATTTTTCTCCTAAGTGTTGGATCTTCTTCATGCAGAAGAAGAGCGAGACATACTCAAATTTCTGTGAATTCAAGGCACTGGTTGAGAAATAATTGCGGAATCAGGTGAAGGCCCTTAGGAGCGATAATGGTGGTGAATTCATCTATGGTGAATTCAAGGAATTTTGTAGCGCAGAAGGAATTTGAAGAGAGCTCATAGCGCCTCATAACCCACAACAGAATGGGGTTGCGGAGCGAAAGAACAGAACTATTGTGGGTGCTGCACGGGCGATGTTGCATGATCAGGGCCTTCCCATACACTTGTGGGCTGAGGCATGCAATACTGCGGTTTATGTGCAAAATCATTGTCCTCACGGGATACTTGGCATGAGTACACCCGAGGAGGTGTTTTCTGGTAAGAGGTCTGATATTTCCCATTTGAGGATTTTTGGTTCACCTGTTTACATTCATGTGACGAAGGATGCCAGGAAGAAGCTGGAGCCGACCGCAGAGGTTGGGATATTTGTGGGGTACACTGATACGCCCCACAACTATCGTGTGTATTTGCTAGACAGTCGCAAGACTGTTGTGCGACGGGATATCAAATTTCAGGAGGAGAAAGCCATGAAGTGTTCGCTTGAGAGGGAGCCACACTTGCATGCATATGAGGAGCTATTAGTTCCTAAGGATGAGCCTCGGGATGTGGATCAGCCACAAGAGGAGGTTCATGGAGTGGAAGAGACCACTCATGCAGCGCCAACCATCAGAGGGCGGAAGCGCACTACAGAAGCTGAGCGACTGGCTCAAGATGCAGAGAAGGTTGTAGGAGCACCTACATCACAGCGCAGACAGAGACAGTCACCTGACCGGTATACTAGATACATGGCTCTTATGAGAAAGTGTATCATGACAGAGCCATCCTCTTTCGAGGAAGCTGTGGAGGACCCCGCATGGGTAGATGCCATGGTGGAAGAGTATGATTTGATTGTCAGAAACAGTGCATGGGAGATTGTCCCAAGACCGAAGGGGAAATCAGTGGTGGGTTCGAGATGGATCTACAAAGTGAAGCAAGCGGCTGACGGGAGTGTGGAGAAGTACAAGGCAAAATTTGTTGCCCGAGGCTTCTCACAGATAGAGGGGATCGATTATGAGGAGACCTTTGCACCTGTCGCAATGTACTCTTCCATACGGACGATCCTAGCTCTCTCAGTATGAATGGTGTACATTCAACGAATGGATGTAGAACTATGTGTTCCTCAACGAGAATGAGATTGAGTAGGAGGTGTACATAGAGCAGCCCGAAGGTTTCGAGATCTTCAGCAACGAGTCGCATGTGTGCAGGCTCAAGAGAGCGTTGTATGGGTTGAAACAAGCACCTCGTGCTTGTTACACACAGATAGACAGTTATTTCACCGGACTTGGATTCTCAGTGGCGGATCCGAACCTATACCAGATTGTGGTGGAGGGTAAGTTGCTGATCATTGTACTTTATGTAGATGATTTGATTCTAACATGTGATGAACTATTGATACACTCATGCAAGGCTGATCTTGCAAAGGAGTTTGAGATGAAGGACTTGGGCCTCCTTCATTATTTCCCGGGATTGGAAATTTGGCAACGCAGTGATGGATTGTTTGTGTCTCAAGGCAAGTATGTCCGGGAGATACTGGAGAAGTTCAACATGCATGGCTGCAAGCCTATCGACACTCCTCTTCCTAGTGGATGGAGGAAAGAGGATGCTACATCGGTAGAGGTAGTGGATACTCTTGTTTATCGACAGTTGGTTGGTTCGCTTATGTATCTAGTCATTACATGACCGAACATATGATATGTTGTTAACCAGCTTTAACAAGCTATGGTTAAGGCTACCAAGCTCTTTTGGAAGGCAGGCAAGCAAGTATTGAGATATCACAAAGGCACATTAGGATATGAATTGTGGTATAGATAGTCAGATGAAATGAAGTTGTGTGACTTCACAGATGGAGATTAGACAGGGATCCCAACGAACAGAAAGAGCACATCTAGAGGGATTTTCAGTATCGGGTTGACAACAATTTCTTGGTACAGCAAGAAGCAAAGATCCGTGGCACTCAGTTCAGCAGAGGCTGAGTACATGGCAACGAGTTTGGCTACATGTGAGGCTATATGGATGAGGAAGATCCTGGTCGGGTTGTTCGATTCACACTTAGATCCTACTGTGATATATTGTGATAATCAAAATTGCATGAAACTCTCGGTTAATCCGGTATTCCATGATAGGTCCAAGAACATAGACATATGGTACCACCATCTCAAAGATTATGTTCATATGCACATTATGTTACTTGAATACATTCTCACGGAGGATTAGGATGCAGATATCCTGACGAAGACGCTCGCCAGGAGCAAATTCGAATACCATAGAGGCAAGATCGGGGTGGAAGATAATCCCTTTCTTGTTGAGAGGGAGTGTTGAAATTGTAACAATATGATGAGCTTAGTGAAAAGAGTCGCCTTCTTAAGAGGGCCTACGAGCTATTTTTGGCGCAAAGTCTATTTTTAGACATGTCGATCATATTCTATGAGTTGCAGGATGCTATTTGTGGATGGTTGGTCAAGTTGGAAAAATATATGGACTTCTATTTTTAGACATATTGGCAGAATCTGTTTTTATATTGCCAGTCTAAAAATAGATATGTTGAATATTATTAGCTCTTAATAATATTTGGACTCTAAACATTATCTTATTCTCTTGGAGCACTTCAGTTAAGTGCACAAATGTGGCACATCAGCTGATAGAAGGAATTACACTATTCCTGAGGGTAAGGGTTAAGTGGGCTATTGCATGGAGACTTCGGTTAGAACTCATGTGACGAGTTTGTTGGAGTTATTGAAGTAGTTGGTGGAGGTTGTGTTCGGTTTAACTAAAGTTAAACATAGTTGAGCTAGTTGTATCTAGTCTAGCTGGTTGATACACTAGTGAGAGTGGTGTGAATTAATTATTAATTAATTCACTAATTATTAAATCATTAATCAACTGAAGAATACATCAGTTAACTACAGTGCATGGACAGTTTCAGTGAAGACCAGTGAAGAGGTAGGTGAAAGAGCAGTGTGACTATCAGTTGTGACTATAGTGTTGCATGATTTGAAACACACAGTAGTTTAGGATGCCAATGAGGATTGTGTGAGCAAGGCTGGAACAATTCGAGTTCATTCAGAGCCATTATTCAGCAGTGATTGCGCAGTAGAGGCATGCTAGCAGGTGGCAGAGATTGGAGCATGAGATTTGCTAGATCGGACCTAATTAGTGTGTAGCAATTGGAGATTGTACTGAGAGCTTGTGGGGAGCTTTGTATGATGATTGTTACATGATCTCTATGAAATATAATATACAGATAGTTGGGGGTTTTTAGCTTTAAGCTTTCCCATAAAATATTGTGTTCATATGTGTGAATGTTTATGGTTTTAATGTGTGCATGCAATTGATTTTATTTCCATGAATTAATGATCAATGGTAGAAGAGATTCTATATTGTGCATGAAGTCAAATAGTGTGTGATCAGGAGAATCTCGGATGTATAACATATTATTTATATAAATTTCTACAAAATTTGTGATCAACACAGTGTTTGCCATGCCTTGCCTTGTAGCAGCTTTGACTCTTTTCAAGTTGCTCTTGCACAGTGTGATGTATCAACTAAATTTTCTCAATGAACTTCCTTGCCTTATCTATGTCACTATGACCATCTATAGAAACATCTTTCTCAAATATGAAGTCCAAAGGGGATCTTGGCAAGTACCCAAGACATGCCTCAAATGGCGATGTGTTTGTGGAAGAATGATTTTCCCTGTTGTATGCATGTTAAATGTAATGTAGCTACCATCTGATGAGAATAACAAGATGATGAGCTTAGTGAAAAGAGTCGCCTTCACTAAGTGGGCCCGCAGGCTATTTTTGGCGCAAGTCTATTTTTAGACTATGTCTATTTTTAGACATGATGATCATATTTCAGAAGTTGCAGGATGCTATTTGTGGATGGTTGATCAAGTTCGAAAAATAGATGAAATTATATTTTTAGAATATTAGGCGAAGTCTATTTATAGATCATCGATCTAAAAATAGAAGTTTCGATTATTATTAGCTCTTAATAATAATCCGACAATAAACAACAACTTATTCTCTTGGAGCACTTAATTTCAGTATACAGATTTGGAAAATCAGTGGGCTGAAGGAATTATGCAATTCCTAGGGTTTACTGGTGGTTCATTCATGGAGGACTCAGTTAGAACTGAAGTGGAAAAGTTATGACAGAGTTGGAAGAGTAGTTCATGGAGTTGTATTCAATTTAACTCAGTTAGACTCAGTTGAGCTATTTGTATCTATTCTAACTGAATGATACACTAGTGAGAGTGGAGTGAATTAATTAGTAAATTAATTCACAAATAATAACTCATTAATCAACTGAACAATACAACAGTTAAATACAGTGCATGTCAGTTCTAGTGGAGACCCAGTGGAGAGATGGGTGAAAGGGAAAGATGGACTATCTGTTGTGACTATAGTGATGTATTGATTGCACCACACGCACATTGGAGTTTCCAATGAGGATTGGGCAGTCAAGGCAAGGGTAATTCAAATTCATTCAGATATATTCTTCAGCAAGGATTGCACAGTGGAGGTAGGCTAGCAGGAGGGAAAAAATCAGTGCATCGATTTGCAGATTTCTTCTATGTTAGTGTGTGACGATTGATTGTACTAAGAGCTTGATGTACTAAGATTTGTATGAGATTGTTACATGATCTCCATGATACATAATATATGATAGTTTGGGTTTTCAGCTTCAGGCTTTCCCGTTAAACAACTGTGTTATGTGTGATTGTTTTTATTTATGCTTCACATGTGTTTGTAATTAATTTTCCACAAAAGATTGACAATGGAATGATTCTGTATTTTGAAAGAAGTTAAATATTGTGAGATTAGGGGAATCTGGATGTATGCATGCTTAGTGTATACTAATTTATAAATGGTATTAGAGCAGTGTTAATTCTTGAAGATTGCAATTGTGAAGAATTATTGAGTTTGTGCTGGTGGACAATTCGAATTTGCTACAAAAAATTCTTGGTGCAGAAGTTGAGTATACATTGAAATGTCTTTCAATGGGTTGTGATTGGAGTATTTCCTTGATGGGAGCTTGAATTACATATCCTAGAAGGATAGGATGGAGGTGGTACTAGAGGATAATGGACTGAAGGAGTTCATCGATAGCAATGTTCCTAAGTCGGGATCTAGCGATGCTGCATTACTTGACACATGGAAAAAGAAGATAGAAAAGACAAGAAGAATTTTGTTGGAAGGTGTGAAGGACCATATTGTGTCTAGCCTTCACGAGAAATAGACTCCATTCTTAATGTGGAATGCTTTGACATATTTTTTTCAAAGTAGAAGCAACCAGAGGAATTTGGCGCTAAAATACAAGCTTAGAAAAATAAAAATGGAGAAGGGCGACAATATTCCAAAATATATCATGAAGTTTTTCCACTGTAGGGATGAACTGGGAAGTGTGGGAATTACTGTTGATGATGAAGACTTGGTGACCTTGGCTCTCCTTGGGTTTCCGAAGAGTTGGCATAGCTACGAATACTCTATCAATGGACGGGAGAAATCGTCGGGGTGGGAGTGACTTTGGTTGGATCTTGTGCAGGAGGAGATAAGGCGGGGTACTAGGGATGGCTCTTCATTGAAGAATGAAGATGAAGAGAATTGTGCTTTGGCTACCAAAGCAAGGAAGGGAAGGGGAATAAATTTCCTTCAAAATCTGATGCTAAAGGAAAGAAGTAGGATTTGTCCAAGGTGAAGTGTTTTCACTGTCACGAACATGGGCATTTCGCCACTATCTGCCCACATAAGAAGAAGAAAAAGAAGGTTGTTGGCACTGCAACGGGAGAGGCCTTAGCCTCACAATTTGAACTTGATTTCTCTTTGATTGCATGCTTGGTTTCAAGCTATATGGGATCCGTGTGGTATCTTGATAGTGGTGAGTCTTTCCATATGACGGGAAACAAGGAGTTGTTTAGTGACTTGGAGGAGAAGGACCTCCAAGTGCATATAGAGATGGGAAAAAATGGTCAATACAATGCGACTAGAATTGGGACCATTACCTTTGAGAGGGAGTCCGGTAATCCATTCTTGTTGAAGGATGTTATGCATGTTCCAGGTCTGAAGAAGAACTTGGTCTCGGTCGCAATGTTGGAAGACAAATGTTATGATGTTTTTTACAGTGAGGGAAAAGCTTTCCTTTGACATAAAACAACGAATCAAACCAAGAAGATAAGGATTCAAGTTAAGAATCTCTACAAGCTGGAGGTAGATGGATGCACTGCAATGGTGGGCAAAGCAGAATAAGTGGTGAGCCAGGATGAGGGCGAATTATGGCAGAGGAGATTGGGCCATCTTCACCATGGTGCTTTGAATATTTTGCAGCAGATTTCTATTGGACTTCCCAAGGGTACTCTTGCGTAGTCAGATTAGTGCAAGGGATGTACTATGGGTAAGTTTGTGAAGACCATATTTCATGAGAAGGAGAACCGTGCTTCAGTGATCCTAAAGAGAATTCACACAGACCTGTGTGGACCTTTCTCAGTTGCTTCAAAAACAAAACATAGGTATTATGTTATATTTTTTGATGACTATTCTCATAGATGATGGATCTTCCTCATGCAGAAAAAGAGTGAAACGTTCTCAAAGTTCTGTGAGTTCAAAGCATTGGTGGAGAAGGAGTCAGGGAAGCAACTGAAAAATCTATGGAATGATAATGGTGGTGAATACATCTTGGGTGAATTCAAAGAATTCTATAGCAAAGAAGGAATTCAAAGAGAACTCATAGTGCCTCATAACCCACAACAGAATGGGGTCACGGAGAGGAAGAAAAAAATGATCGTGGATGCTGCAAAAGCTATGCTTAAGAGGAATCTAGACTTGCATGCAGAGGAGGAGCTTCTTATTCCCAAAGATGAGCCTCTAGATGTGGATCAACCACAGGAGGAGATTCATGGAGTGGAGGATTCCACTCATGCAGAACCAAACATTAGACAAGGCAGAAAGCAGACCACTGAAGCTGAGAGATTGAAGCTTGATGTGGCACAGAATGTAGGAGTCCATACATCACAGCGCAGACAAAGACGATCACTTGACCGATTTAATAGATACATGGCTCTTATGAGAAAGTGTATCGTGACAGAGCCATATTCTTTTGAAGAAGAAGTGCAGGAGCCCACATGGGTATATGCCATGGTGGAGGAGTATGACTCCATTGTCATAAACAGTGCTTGGGAGATTTTTCCAAGGCCGGTGGGAAAATCAGTTGTAGGATCAAGATGGATCTACAAGGTAAAGCAAGCTACTAATGGAAGTGTCGAGAAGTATAAGGCAAGATTTGTTGCCCGGGGCTTCTCACAGATCGAGGGGATTGATTATGAAGAAACCTTTGCACCTATCGCACATTATTCTTTCATAAGGACCATCCTTGCTCTCTCAGCACATATGGGTTGGCACATTCCTCAGATGGATGTGAAGATTGCGTCACTTAATGGGATCATGAGGAAAAGGTGTACATTGAGCAACCTGAAGGATTTGAGATCTTCAGCAGTGAGTCACATGTGTGTAGGCTCAAAAGAGAGTTGTATGGGCTGAAGCAAGCACCACGTGCTTGGTACACACAGGTTGACAACTATTTCACTGGACTTGGCTTCCCCGAGAGTGAGGTGGATGCAACCTTGTACCAAATTGTGGTGAAGGGTAAGCTTTTAATCATTGTTCTTTATGTTGATGATTTAATACTAATGGGTGATGAGTAGTTGATACACTCATGCAAGGAAGATCTTGCAAAGGAGTTTGAGATGAAGGATTTGGGCCTCCTTCATTATTTCCTTGGATTGGAAATATGGTAGCGGGAAGGTGAACTGTTTATGTCTCAAGGAAATTATTCCCTAGAGATAATGGAGAAGTTTCACATGCAAGGCTGCAAGCCTATCGACACTCCTCTTCCAGGAAATTGGAGGAAAGAGGATGCTACATCAGCAGAGGTAGTGGATGCCACATCAGCAGAGGTAGTGGATGCCACTGTTTATTGACAGTTGGTGGGTTCGCTCATGTATTTAATTAATACAAGACCAGACATATGCTATGTGGTGAACCATCTTTCACAAGCGATGGTTAAGCCTACCAAGATCTTTTGGAAGGCAAGCAAGCATGTCCTGAGATATATCAGGGGCACATTTGAGTATGGCTTATGGTATAGACAGATGGATGAGGTGAAGTTGCATGGCTTCACAGATGTAGATTGGGCAGACAACCCAACAGATAGAAAGAGCACATCAGGAGGGGTTTTTAGTATCAGATCTACAGTATTTTCTTGGTACCGTAGGAAACGAAGATTCGTGACACTCAGTTCAGCAGAAGAAGAATACATGGCAGCAAGTCAAGCTACATGTGAGGCTATATGGATGAGGAAGATCATGGTTGGTTTGTTCGATTCACATTTAGATCCTACAGTGTTACATTGTGAGTTTCATTAAACTCTCTATTAATCCTATCTTTCATGATAGATCTAAACATATTGATATCCGGTATCATCATATCAGAGATTGTGTGCAGCAGAAGATCATGTTGCTTCAGTACATTCCTACGGAAGATCAAGATGCAGATATTCTGACGAAGGTGTTCGGCAGGAGCAAATTCGAATACCATAGAGGCAGGATCGAGGTGAAATATAATCCCTATCTTGTTGAGAGGGGGTGTTGAGATTCATTAAGATGATGAGCTTAGTGAAAAGAGTCACCTTCACTAAGTGGGCCTGCAGGCTATTTTTTGGCGCAAGTCTATTTTTAGACATGGTGATCATATTTCAGAAGTTGCAGGATGCTATTTGTGGATGTTTGATCAAGTTGGAAAATATATTGGGCGAAGTCTATTTATATATCGTCGATCTAAAAGTAGAGGTGTCGATTGTTATAAGCTCTTAATAATAATCTGACAATAAACATCAACTTATTCTCTTGGAGTACTTAATTTCAGTATACAGATTTGGAAAATTAGTGGGCTGAAGGAATTACGCAATTCCTAGGGTTTACTGGTGGTACATGCATGGAGGACTCAGTTATAACTGAAGTGGAAAAGTTATGACAGAGTTGGAAGAGTAGTTCATGGAGTTGTATTCAGTTTAACTCAGTTAGACTCAGTTGAGCTAGTTGTATCTAGTCTAACTGAATGATACACTAGTGAGAGTGGAGTGAATTAATTAGTAAATTAATTCACAAATAATAACTCATTAATCAACTGAACAATACAACAGTCAACTACAGTGCATATCAGTTCCAGTGGAGACCCAGTGGAGAGATAGGTGAAAGGGCAAGATGGACTATCTGTTGTGACTATAGTGTTGCATTTATTACACCACACACACATTGGAGTTCCCAATGAGGATTGGGAAATCAAGGTAAGGGTAATTCGAATTCATTCAGAGCTATTCTTTAGCAGGGATTATGCAGTGGAGGCAGGCTAGCAGGAGGGCAAAAATCGGTACATGGGTTTGCATATTTCTTCTATGTGAGTGTGTGATGATTGATTGTACTGAGAGCTTGATGTACTAAGCTTTGTATGATATTGTTACATGATCTCCATGATACATAATATATGATAGTTGGTGTTTTCAGCTTCAGGCTTTCCCATTAAACAACTGTGTTATGTGTGATTGTTTTTATTTATGCTTCACATGTGTTTGAAATTCATTTTCCACAAAATATTAACATTGGAATGATTCTGTATTTTGCAGGAAGTTAAATATTGTGAGATCAGGGGAATCTAGATTTATGCATGCTTAGTGTATACTAATTTCTACACATCCCACAACTTGGGATGATTGTTGTAATAACCTCTAAGAAGATGAATAATGATCCTATTCACCAACTATGTTTGACCATCTATTTGCGGATGAAATTATGTACTCTTCTTCAACCTTACTCCATCATGTCCCATAATTTTTACCGAAAAATCCCAACAAATAGAGAATCTCGATCACTTATAATAGAATTAGGAAGACCAAAATGGACCCAAACATTTTGAAAGAAATGATTAGCAGTTTTTTCAGCTGTAATGGTTTTCTTACATGACATAAAAATGCACATTTTGATGAGCCTATCTACCAAAACATACAAATAATCATGAACTTTCCTTGACATAGGAAGACCACCTACAAAATCCATTGAGATACTCTCCCAAGGATGTGAAGGAACTAGAAGTGGAGTGTACAACCCAAGCTTCCTATTGCTAGGCTTACTTGTTGCACATAAAGAACATCCTCTAATAAAATGAGATACACTATCAATCATGTGTGGCCAATAACAATACCTTTGGAGATTCGCTAATGTCTTGCCTACACCAAAATGTCCTGCAATCAATGATGTGTGTGCCTCTCTTATGATGATGTTTATTTCTCCTTGTGGAATACATAACTTTCCCAAGTGATACTTAAACTCTCATACACATCTTGAAAATCACTATCATTTGCATATTGTTCAATGTAAATTTCATGCATTATGGAATTTGGTTTGAGTATAATAGTTGAATTTACAATAGGCCTAGAGAGCATATTAGCTACCTTATTGTAGATTCCCTTTTTTAACCTGATAAACAAATGAAATTGTTGAAGAAAACCCATCCATCTGAAATGTCTTGACTACTGCAAATTTGAATGTGATTGTAAGTACTGTAATGGCTGATGGTTGGTATGGATAATGGTATCTTTCCCCATCAAGTAATGCTTCCATTTATTTACACTGTGTACCAATGCATATAAATATTTATCATAGGTGGGATATTTAGTCACAACTCCATTAAAAATTTCAAAATGAAACGAGATAAGCTTACCGTGCTGCATGAGCACTGCTCCCATAGCATAATCACTTGCATCTGTTTGGATCTCAAATGGATGTCTAAGATCCGAAAGTGCTAAAACCAGTGTTGAAATTATATTTTACCTCAAAGAATCAAATTCTTTTTATTGTACATCTCCTCAATGGAAGACTTTCTTCACACTTTTCAATGCATGTAACAAAGCTACAATGAAAGAAAAATTAGCAAAAAAATTTCTCTAATATTGTGCTACCCCTAAGAAGCTTCTTACCTCTGTAATTTTATTGGGCTTAGGCCAATTCAAAATGACCTCTACTTTGGAAGGATCAATCTTCAACTCACCTCCTCCAACAATGTGTCCCAAATACACCAATGAAGTCTTCCCAAACTCGTACTTTGACATCTTTAAAAATAATTGCTCTTTTTTCAAGACAAAAAGTACCTTGTTCACATGCATGACATGTTCTTCTCTTGACTTGCTGAATATGAGTATGTCATCTAAGTAAACAATGAAAAATTCATCTAGAAATGGTCTAAGTACATCATTCATGACTCTCATGAAAGTAGCTGGTGCATTTGTTAAGCCAATGGCATAACTAACCACTCATGCAATCCTTGTCTAGTTTTGAAAGCAGTTTTCCAAATGTCCTCTTAAGTTATTCTAACTTGATGATAACCACTTATTAATTCTTAGTGAAATAATTTTCATTCTTTAACTGATCAAGAAAATAATCAATATGTGGGAGTGGGTAGCGATTCTTTACGGTGATTTTATTTAGTGCACGTAAATCGATACACATGTGCCAAGTCCTGTCCTTATTTGGAACAAAAACTATTGGTGAACCACATGACGAAGTAGATGGGCGTATGATAGCTTTTTTTAGTAATTTTTTTATTTTCTTCTTGACTTTCAAACTCTCTATAATTGACATGTGATACATACCAATGTTTGGAAGTGGAACATCCTGCTGTGACTGAATCTCATGTTGAATTCGCCTCTTGGGTGGTAACCCCTTTGGTTCTTGAAACATCTCCCCATGATGACTAACCACATCAAAAAAATTATATTTCAATTTTTCATCACATCCACCAAAATATTCATAGTCAACATCATCTTTTTTCTTGATCATGAGAAGCACAAAAATTTTACTTGCATTTACTAGCCTCTTCATTTTCCATGCATTAACTAAAGAAATGTTCAGTTTCTTGCGATGAGCTCTCACAATATACTCCACCCCATCATTAATCAAATGATATTTTTTCTCATGGAAATAAAAAACTGCTTTCCTATCATACAAATATGGAATTCCCAAGATAATCCCGGAAATGTCAGGTGGAACCACATCTAACTCAACTTCATCAACAAAGTTTGCAGTAATAGCAAATCTAAATATGTATTTCCTTGTAACTTGTAAATTGGCATTCTTAACTATCCAACCCAAATGGTATGGTTTATGATGTGTTACAGTTTCAAGGTTAAGCTTTTCAACTAATTCTTCTGAAATCAAGTTTTCTTGTGAACTCATATCAAATAATGCATCAATATTTGTATGATTAGAAATCACTCTAACATGGAACAATTATATCTGTGGGTATTAATTTGGAGTGTTGTTGTGATATCTTTAGGAACTAGAACTTGTTATGGCTTCCTTTCCTTTGTTAACCATGGCAACTATCTTGGTTTCATCTCATGAATTGGATCCAAGATCTTGTTGTGTAGTGGCAGTCGTCTTTTGTTTCCCTTTGTTATTTGCTTTCTTTGGCCTTAATTCGGGATGTAGATTCTAACAATGGGCTTCATCATGCCCATATTTGGAACAATGTTTGAATGTAGTTTTCTCCCCTTTTTTCTTGATACTTGCATTATTCTTTCCCTTCCATTTTCCTCTCTTCTTTTCTCCCTTACCCTTGAATGGCTTCTTATTACTACCCTCTTCAGAAATTTTTTTTCCTCTTGCTTAAATATGTGTGGCTTGCACACATACTTCATCTAAATTTTTTGGGTTAAACATAAGGATAGTATGCTTCAAGTAGGAATTTAAACCTCTTATATATTTAAAGAGTGTATCTTGTGAATTCAAGTTTACTCCTAGCAACAAATCCCTCTTTCTAAACTCCTGAGTGTACTCTTGAAAAATTTGGCCTTTGAGCTGCCTAAAGTTTTTCCAACTCATAATTACTTTTTGCATATAGGCTAATGGATTAAAGTATCTTTTAATGGAAGTGTTATGAAACAAATCCAAAAATAGAAGAAAAGAGAGATCAATGCCTTAGAAATAAGCCACTTCGAGAGGGAAACCTCCTTTACATTACATAAATTAACAATTATTGGATGATGCAAATGAAAAAACCTCCTTCTATATATAACAGTCCATGGGATCACAATATAGTCCTAGCTGACCTAGCAATAATAATTTAAGGGCACAATAATAATAATATGGTTGTTACAAGGGTACAAAAATAACAATAAGGCAGCTACACTAACAATAATAAGGGACTACACTAGTAATATAGGGACCTAACATGCCCCTCTCCTTCATAAAGGTGTTGTCCTTAACACTTGAGTAGCTTTGGATGCTTTTATATAAAATTCTCATCCTCCCATGTAGAATCTTCAATGGGTAAGTTCTTCCACTTGATGAGATACTCTGAAATTGATCGATTTTGTAGTTGTCGAGTTCTTGTTTCCGTGACTGCTTCAAGTTCCATTATAATTTTTCCTTCCTCATCAAGTTCTGGAAATATTGTTTAAACTGGAATTTTTTCACCTATAACTTTCTTTAAGCATGAAACATGGAAAATTGGATGCACTCGCGAAGAAGCTAGAAGCTCCAATTTGTATGCCATAGTACCAATCTTTTGCAACAACTTTTAAGGACCATAGTAATTTAGCGATAATTTAGTATCCTTCTTAGCTTGCTTGAGGGACATGTTTGTATGGTTGTAGCTGTAAAAATACATAGTATCCTACATCAAAAATTCTCTCGTTGCGATGTTGATCTGCCTATTATTTCATTTGATTTTGCACCAAATTTAGGTTATCCTTTAAGAGTTGGAGAACTTTTTGTTGATGCTCGATGTGATCTTCCATTGCTTGAACCTTATAATTTTCTCTTAAATATGATGTGATGGATGGTGGATGATATCCATAAAGTGCCATAAATGGGGTATTTTTTGCTTCGGTATGGAAGGAAGTGTTATACCACCATTCAGCCAGAGGTAATCACTTGGCCCATTATGTTTGTTTATCAGATACAAAACAACGAAGATATCCTTCCAAACATTTGTTCACTATCTCAGTTTGACCATTGGATTGAGGATGATAAGATGAGCTATGAGGTAGTTGAGTACCCAAAAAAGAAAATAATTCTGTCCAAAAATTTCCAGTAAAAATGAGATCTGTGTCACTTATAATAATCTTTGGGTTTCCATGTAGCTTTTGAATTGTTTCCGTAAATGAAGTAGCAACTGTACTTGATTTAAATGGATGAGATAAAACACAAAAGTTTGCATACTTGGTAATTCTATCAACTACCACCATGATGACACTCTTTCCTTTAGACTTAGGTAAAATTGTGATAAAATCCATTGAAATCTCCTCCCAACGTTGAATTGGAATGGATAAAGGTTGTAGAAGACCCGAGGTCTTAATTGTCTCAATTTTATTTTGCTGGCAAACCAAATATTCCACCACAAACTTTTGAATATTAGATTTAAGGCCATCCCAAAAAAATTATTTCCTCACCCTCTAGTAAGTTTTTAAAAATCATGTGTGTCCTCCTAAAGGAGAAGTGTGCAATTCCAAAAGAATATTTTGTTTTAGTTGGGAATTCTTACAAATATATAAGTGATATTTGTACCATAAGAAATCATTTTTGTAACTAAATGTATCAGATGTACTAGGATATTTCTGCAAATTTTGAATGATTGTCCACACTTCTTCTTCCTTCTTCCATTCATCCCTTGCTTCGGTTATCCAATCTGGTTGGATAATAGAAATGTCATAGAGAAATGCTTCCACCTCTTCATCCTTTCTTGAGAGCACATCTGCAACAACATTTGGCTTCCCTTTTTTTGTAGATGATTTCAAAGTCATAACCCAACATCTTTGTGACCCATTTTTGTTTCTCTTCTAAAAATATTCTTTGTTCCAAAAAGTGTTTAAGACTATCATGATCATTTTTTACCTTTAAGTGTCTTCCCATTAGGTAAGGTCACCATTTCTTTAGTGCATGTAGTATTTCCAACATTTCCTTCTCATAAATACCTTTCTGTAAATACTTTCCTTTGATTGGACAAATTTCAAAAGTAATGGCTCTTACTTCTTGCATTAAAACAACACCAATTCCATTTCCCGAGGCATCACATTCAACAATAAAGGTTTTTGTGAAGTTCGACGTAGCTAAGACCGGTGCTAGGCACATTGCCTCTTTAAGATGTTCAAAGGCCTTAGTTGCTTCAGGAGTACATGAAAATGCATCTTTCTTCAATAATGTTGTTAGAGGTGCTTTTATTCTCCCATAATTCTTAACAAACTTGTGATAATACCTTGTTAACCCAAGAAATCCTTGCAACTTCTTTATGGTTGTGGGGACTTTCCATTCCTTAATGGCTTTAATTTAGTTAGGGTCTACCTTAACACCCTTGTGAGATACAATATGACCCAGATATTCCACCTCTTGTACTCCAAAGAAACATTTGGAGGTTTTTGCATATAATTGTTTCTCCTCTAGTAGTTTGAGCACCTTGTCAACATGTTGAACATGATCCTTCCAAGACCTATTGTATATTAGTATATTAGCAAAAAATACTAACACAAATTTTCTAAGGGAGGGTTTGAAAATGGAATTCATCAACCCTTGAAATGTAGAAGGCGCCTTGGTAATGCCAAAAGGCATGACCAAAAATTCATAATGACGCTCATGAGTTCGAAATGATTTTTTCAAAATATATTCAGTCTTCATTCTAATTTGATGATATCCTGAATGAAGATCCAACTTGGTAAAGTAAATTGCTTCATGTAATTAATCCAATAATTCATCAATCACATGAATGGGAAATTTATCTTTAATAGTGAGCTTATTGAGCTCCCTATAATCTGGACACATGTTCCATGATCCATCCTTCTTGTGCACCAATACTATTGGAGCAGAGAAAAAACTTTGACTAGGTTGAATTATACTAGACTCTAACGTTTTTGCAATCATACTTTCAATTTCTCTCTTTTGGACATAAGGATATCTATAAGGCCTGATGTTTTGAGGAACACTTCCTGGAATAAAATTAATAGCATGATCATGATCACGAATAGGTGGGAGTTCTTTGGGAGTTTCAAACAACTTGGAATGATTGTCCAAGACTTTTTGGAGATCTGGATAAATAGATGATTTTGAAGTTGGAACTTCTAGTGAGCATAATTGTGAAATTATACCTCGTTGTTCTTTATTCAAAAGCTTTTTCATGACATTAGAGCTTATTATATTTCTCAGCTTCCCTACGATACCTTGTAATTTGAATTCATTTCCTTCCGAAAAAAAATTCAAGAAAAGTTCTTGAAAATGAAAAGCTACCGTCCCCAAATATTTAACCATTGTACTCCTAGTACAACATCAGCACCTCCAATTGGAATGGAAAGAATTGGACTATTCAATACATATTCACCCATGGTTAGCTTGATATTATGACATTTTCCAAAAATTTTTATAGTTCCTCCATTTGCAACCATCACTTGACATTTGAGTGTTGGGTATAGGAATAAATTCAATTCCTTGGCTACCTTACAATAAATAAAATTATGGGTACTACCCGAATCAATCAACACTATTATCTTTTTATTTTTGATATGTCCTTCTATCATGAGAGTTCGAGGAGTGGTAATTCCTATCAATGCATTACACGATATGATCAGGCTCAATTCTTCTTTCTCTAGGTTTGGTTCCTGGAGTATATCCTCTTCTTTTGAAATTTCTTGTTCATTTTTTTCCTCCTTTTCACAATCTATGCAAAACAATTTCTTCTTAGCACACTTATGACCTTTAGTGTATTTTCTATCATAATTGTAGCAAATCCCTTATTCTCTTTTTTCTTCCAGTTGTTGTGGTGTCAACCTTGTAGGTTTTGGAAGTCTAGGAGTAGCAACACTTCCATCTTTATAGATGTGAGTGGTAGGCTTCCTTGTTGCCATAATTTTACTTTCAAATTTTCTTTCCAACTTGAATGCCTTCTCCAATGAATCAGGTTCCCAAATGCGAACCTCATGTTCGATGTTTTCCTTTAAAGTCCCTATGAAGACATCAATCATGTGTTCCTCTGGAATATCAGTTACCCTTATATTCAATTTTTGGAAGTCCTCAATGTGCTCCACCACTGAACCCTTTTGTTTAAGATTTATCAATTGGCTAAAGAAGGTGTTTCTCTTTGTATCCTCATAATGTGTTATCATTTCCTCTGTAAAAAATGACCAAGTTGCAATATTTTTACAGAAGCAAAGTCATCAATACCATAAAAATGTATTTTTTTCTAAATATAAAGTTGCATTGAGTACCGTTTATGTGTTTTGCACATTATTGAGATAAAAATATTGCTCCATCTGTAGTATCCATGTTACAGGATCCTTGACATCAAACTTCCTCATATCGATCTTTTGAATATGGTGGGTCTTCCATCCAAAATTAAAATTTATAAAATCAAGATTAACATTTATTTTGTTCTCATCATGAGTTTCCTCTACTATATTTTCACCCTTGGAAATCATTTCTTGTATCAACTTTGTCAAACCTTCCATGTCTGCTTTTAGATCATTCTTCATGTCTTCCATGTTGTCTTTCAATTTTTCTTCGATCTTAGCTTCCATGTCTTCCATGCCATTCTTCAAAACATCCATCTTAGCTTCCATGCCTTTATTCAGACCATCCCTATTAGCTTACATGCCCTTCTTCAAACCATCCATCTTAGATTCCACACCTTTCTTCAAAACTTCCTTTTAATTTTTTGTTGCTCTTTGAGAGAGTGAAATTTGGTGCACTTGTTCTTGTATTTTTCATATATCATGTTGCACCTTTTCATATTCATGATTCATAGTATAGTATTCTGAGGGCTTAATGGTTGTTGAATTATTTTTAGGGGGCATTTTAGAACCCAATACTGATATATATGCTTGAATATGCCCTTGGAATTACTTCAAACTAATTTTTCAAACAAGACCTATGCAATTTGAAAAAAAAATGCATACATTTTTCTTGCTTTTTAGGAGCTTGATATTGAAACTGAATTATCTCTGTGATTTCAGATCTTCAGAATCTTAAATTCAGTCCTGTACTAGCCCTCTAAATATTCTTTTGAATTCCACAAGCTCTGACCTGATTTGGATGATTCAAGGCAAAGTGATGCCGAATCTCTCACAATGACCTAATTATGGACTAGTTCGGTAGAGTGCATTTGTACGACATTCCACATGTCACTGGTTCCTCTTTCAGCTCTAAAATTGATATACAAGAAACTATAGTATGTGTTATTTCAACCACATTTTATAGAATTCAATTTCGATGCTGAGAGATAGAGTTATGACGATTTTCTGAAGGTCACGTATTTTAGATGAAATTTAGGAGCCTGAAAAATCCCTAAATTCCACAGATCATATCTCAGAAAATATTGTGAACCAAGATCTAAAACTTTTACACACATTTCCTAGGGATTTCGGCTTTGCGTGATAAAAATTTCAGCTTATGATACTTCAAATAAAAAAAGTTATAACGAAAATTCCACGATGACCTGTTTGGAGCAGCGAAACCCTAGAATCCAAAGCTCTGATACCAAATGTTATGGAACCAGCTCCAAAAATAGAAGAAAAGAGAGATCAACACCTTAGAAATAATCCACTTCGAGGGTGAAACCTTCTTTACATTACATAAATGAACAATTCTTGGATGATACAATTGAAAAAACCTCCTTCTATATATAGGATGTAATATTCCTAAATTAGCATGCAGCTAATTGGAATATTAAAATCTAATTTTTCTTTCTTGTTTGATGAATAAGTGGGTAGGGAGACCCATAAATCTCTTTATAAGGAATAAAACCACTTCTCATGTGAAAGTGGATCATCTTTTTAGCTTAATAAAGCACTCTAAGGTGTGAACAAGGGTTATAGCATGTGGATTGGGTCAAATTTTACCAAATCAACAACGTTGTCATGGAGGAGTGGACATTTATGGAGAGACAATGTAGTTTTAGAATGAGACACATTGCATGGAAGTAGTGTCATAAATGAATGGGGCTTAGGGTTACAAAGCTCATTTCTTATTTAAGGAAGAGGATGGCAGCCATATTAGTCATGTTATGATATGTTTATGTTTTTTATTTTATGGTATGTTTAGACATATAAGCTTTCTTTAGCTGTTTAGATAAGATTGCAGTGTTGTTTAGCACAGGGTGTTCCTGATCGGGAATCCCACATATATCCTTGAGAAACCTCATAGGAAGAGATTTTGAAATATATTTCCACATTTAGGTTTTAGGCCAAGCTTCATTCTTGTGGTACAATGCAATTTTTGTTGAGAGATGTGCTGAGTTTCAGGGTGCAGCAATGGAAGATTGTATTGGGTGTTTTTTGAGCTAGTTTTGCAGTGGAGGAAGGTTTCCTTCCATTGGGAGGCCAGTAAAGGAGCCCCTTGGGCTTATTTGATATACTTGGCATTAGCCCAAGGTGATTTTATCCCCTACAGCACAGTTCCAATCAAGATCTACATTATTTTAGTGAGCTGTTGCAGTGGGCAACCCAAAAATGGCCGAAAATCCAAAGTTAAAATCTGGCCAAACCATTTTTGGGTTTTTCGGGGTTTTTTAATAGAATCCATGGTTAAAATATTGGATCATTCTTAGCATTCTAATAGTCTTCTGCACATGGTTCTTCTCCTTAGAAGTAGTAGTTTCCAACAACAGCAGTTTCCTCAACAACAATAGTTTTCTTTCCATTGAAGGGATTAACCCTTCATTGAGAGAGTCCTTTTGGAGGAGTTCTTTCAGATCTACATTAGATTCAGCCACCTCATTCTATGTTCTTTAGTTGTAGTGTATCTTCAGCCCTAGGGCTTTAAATCCACCATTTATATTTTGTGTATTTTCAGAAACCTTTCCTGGGTTGTCTTGGAAAAGTGTTTAGGAGCATAGATATCCATTTTTGGCCCTGTATGAGCATGATCTTATCAGATCCATTTATATATATGTTCCAACTACAGTATTAGTCACTAAAACTACACTATTTTTGGTTCAGTTCTTTGTGTAGTAGTGTATAACATGTTTTGGGTACATTTTGGCATTGGAGGCTTCTTTTGCCTATCTTGAGGGGCTTGATCCCTAAGATATTGTACTTATTTTTTGTTTTATAAATAATACCATGGATCTATTATTTGGCTCACATGTAATGTGTTAAAATTTTTTGTTATTTCCATTATTATGAGCTATATTCCTGATTTTCCCATTTGGGAATATTACAGTGGTATCAGAGCATAATCTTGGCTCATCCTGTGAAGACATTGCATCTATGCTATCAGAAGAAGAAGAAGCTTCTCACAGAAAAGAGAAGGCCTACAGAAGAGACAAAAGCAAGTCTCCATTATTTGGAGAAATGGAGGGAAAGAAGTTTTCAAAACTTCTTCTCCAAACTATGCATGAGCTTAAAAGAGAAATCAAGGGAATGAGGAGGGAAAGACATGAAAGTCCCTCAAGAATATTTTCACATGAAGAAAGCTCTAGTTATTCATATTATGGGTGTGAGCATTCAGCCACACAATCAGATCTACAACGTGGTACCATGCCTAAATTCTTGGCAAGAGAAGAAGAAGAAGGGGAAACACCAAAGGAGGAGACTCTTGGTGATTATCTCCAAGAATATGAATCTCAGTATAGAAGATTCAAGGAGCATCTAAGATTTCAAGGGTTTTGCCAACTCAAATAATATAGAAGACCCAGTAACTACAATATAAGAAGAGGGTGCAAGTAGCACACTTTGGGTAAATTATTTCTACCTACTTTTGATGCATCACCCAAGAGCACAACCAAGGCTTGGGTAAAGGAGCTAGACACATATTTCCAGTTGCATCAAGTTTAAGAAGAAGAAGCCATTAGAGTAGCAATGATGCCTTATGCCTGGTGGTTATTTGAATCTTCTTCATTGAATAATGAAAATATATCTACTTATGCAAAGTTCACTAGGAGGTTACTGAAAATATTTGATTTAAAACAATTTGAAACTTCCTTGGGAGAGAAAACCAAGCCCAAGAAATTAGAACCTTTGCATGAGTTGGAAGGACCCATGAAACCAGCTCCATTTCATAACATTGTTGAGGGGGTTAAATATCTGCAACATGCTTTGCCTAGGGCAAAAGCCCCACTTCAGCAAGAAATTTCTTCTCAAGAAGAAAACTTGAGGATTCCTCCTTCTAGAGGGGATTAAGACAAAGGATCTCTTAATGATAAGGTATTCTCCATTGATGAGGAGAAGGAAGAGGAAGAGTTGGAAAAATCCTACACTGTTGTGACAGTAGGAGGATATCTACCTCTATTTGGAGATGGAGATGAAGAAATTGCTTCAACTAGAGGAGCTCTTGTATCTTTGAAATAAGTTCCAAAGGATCTTACATATGAAGATCATGAGCAGCATGTGTCAATGTTGATAGGAAATGAGACAAAACAATGGAGGAAGTGTGTTCCAACATTGAATGAAATCTTGGGGACATACACTATGATAGATCATTCCTTTTTGATAAATACTTTTGACACCAATGAGATGTTGGGTGCACATAGATTGATTACAATTGGAAAAGACACCTTATACTGTGAGATCTTGCAGAAGATATGAGGAAATGAGAAGGAGGGCCAACACCAAATGATTGGGAACATATACACCCATAATTTTCAGGAGGTTTATCTACAGAAGAAGGAGGATGATTTTTGTAGTGAGAGCACGGACAAATCAGTCCACTCACATTTACAGCCTTCTCTAGGCCTGGATGTTTCATTACATGGAGGCATTCCACTAGGGAGACCCCCTGATTGGAAGAGGATCAAAGAGTTCTCTCAACATGTTTCACCACTCATAGATCTAGGAGGAGTGGGAACAATGGGAGGTCATTTTATAGCGTTGAGAGTCTTGGGTAGACTCAAGGAGGAGGGAGACATTCATTACCCACTCTCAATTCAGATTTTGCGATGTGGGAGGAACAACACAGGAAGGATAACAAACTTCCAATATGTACCTTTGACATGGGATATGTCAAAGAGGAGGACAACCATATGAAAAATGTTCTTTGTGTTAGATCATCAATGCTGTCACTATGAAGGATAGATCCATATTGGAAATCCCAGCTATTGGTAGATTATTCCAAGGATCATTTCACATGCATGATACTTGATGACTAGCTACATGAAGGGGGATATTCAGTCCAATATGTAGTCATCTATTATCATGGAAGGGTATTCTTATCTAGAGCCTCCAAGCTCAAGGAGAAGTTGTTACAAAGAGCACATGAATATTTTATTTTCAGCCATACTTATTCCATGAGAGCCTACAACACTATCATGGAGAGCTACATTTGGGAAGGCTTTGAAGAGGAACTATATCAGCATTTGAAAATATGCATGGACCATGAGGAGATGGGAGAGACACATAAATAAATGAAGGAGTTATCACAGCCACCTCTTTCATCTTTTAGAATGAGAGGGGATCTATCTATGGACAACTCCATTTGTATGAGCAGAAATTTTGGTAAGTAACATGCTTATGTACATGATGTTTCATTTGATGATTATTTGCATTCCTTTACCATGTATATGCAAGCCATTGCTCCAAGGAGGAGCATCCTTCGATATAAAATTCATGGAAAACTTTGGGTCATAAACATTTCTGAACATGGCCACTCCCTTGGAGGATATAGGGAGATGTTGTATCACTGTGGGTGCACTACAAAAGCACCAAACATTGCTTACCTTTTTGGCCATTGTGGGAAGACTTGGGCAACAAGAAGTGGTGGGAAAACCACTTACCATATCACTATCTGATGCAGTTAGGAGATATAATGCACTGGTTCCACATGTGGGACTATGATCCACCTCCATTATTACATTTGATTGTTTATGTATCATTGGTTTTGATTCCATATGTTGATGATGTTCTTATTATTGTTGGGGACATGATTGGAGGGATGACACATTGGTTGGATGTGTCCATTGGGAATGAAAATTCCCACAATTCTTCATGCTTCAAGGGGAGCATGGGAAATTATATGGTTGTTTCAATATATCACTTATTTCCTTATGAAGGGTGCCATATTATTGATTTATGTCCTTGGGAGGAGCCTCTCACATGGGAGGCATTTTTCTATGAATTTCCATTCTGGAGGGTGATTCATTTTATATGGATGATAGCTTGGAGGATGGAGCTTCACATGGGGATGAAGGTTCCCTATATTTTGAAAATATATCCTTGCAGTTTCTTGAGGATAAGCAACATTTGGGAGGGGAGGATTGCAATATTCCTAAAGTAGCATGAAACTAATTGGAAAATTAAAATCTAATTTTGCTTTCTTGTTTGATGAATAAGTGGGTAGGGAGACCCATAAATATCTTTATAAGGAATAAAACCACTTCTCATGTGAAAGTGGATCATATTTTCAGCTTAATAAAGCACCCTAAGGTCTAAACAGGGGCTAGAGCATGTGGAATGGGTCAACTTTGACCAAATCAACATCTTTGTCATGGAGGAGTGGACATTTATGGAGACACAACGCAGTTTTAGATGGGGACACATTGCATGGAAGTAGTGTCATAAATGAATGGGGCTTAGGGTTAGAAAACTCATTTATTATATAAGGAAGAGGATGGCAGCCATATTATTCATGTTATGATATTTGTATGTTTTGATTATATGGTCTATTTAGACATATAAACTTTCTTCAGCTGTTTAGCTAAGATTGTAGTGATGTTTATCACAGGGTGTTCCTGATCGGGAATCCCACATATATCCTTGAGAAGCCTCATAGGAAGAGATTTTGAACTATATTTCCACATTCAAGTTTCAGGCCAATCTTCAGTCTTGTGGTACAACGCAGTTTCTGTTGAGAGATGTGCTGAGTTGCACAGTGCAACAGTGGAAGATTGTATTGGGTGTTTTCTGAGCTAGTTTTGCATTGGAGGAAGGTTTCCTTCCATTGGGAGGCTAGTAAAGGATCCCCTTGGGCTTATTTGATATATTTGGCATCAGAACAAGGTGATTTTATCCCATACAGTGTAGTTCCAGTCTAGATCTACGTTATTTTAGTGAGTTGTTGCAGTGGGCAACCCAAAAATGGCTGAAACTCCAAAGTTAAAATTTGGCCAAACCATTTTTGGGTTGTTCTGGTTTATTTGAGTAGAATCCATGATTAAAATCCCAGATCATTCTGAGAAATATAACAACCTTTCAAACATGTTTCTTCTCCTTAGAAGTAGTAGTTTCCAGCAATAGGATTTTCCTCAGCAACAGTAGTTTGCTTTCCATTGAAGGGATCAAGCCTTCATTGAGAGAGTCCTTTTGGAGGAGTTCTTTCATATCTACATCAGATTCATCCACCTACTTTTATGTGTTTCAGTTGTAGTGCATATTCAACCCCAAGTCTTTAGATCCACCATTCATATTTTGTGTATTTCCGGAAACCCAGGATATTTTGTGTATTTCCGGAAACCCTTCCTAGGTTGTCTTGGAAAAGAGTTGAGGAGCGTAGATCTCCATTTTTAGCCCTGTATGAGCATGATCTTATCGGATCCATTTATATATATGTTCCATCTGCAGTATTAGTCATTAAAGCTGCGTTGTGTTTGCTTCAGTACTTTGTGTAGCAATGTATTACATGTTTTGGGTACATTTTGGCATTTTGGCATTGGATTTTGGTATCAGAGCACAAGGTTGCTTGCTTTTTATTCCATGGGGTCACAATATAATCCTAGTTGACCTAACAATAATAATTTAATGGCACAATAATAACAATATGGGGGTTAAAGGGGTACAAAAATCACAATAAGGGGGCTAAACTAATAATAATAAGGGACTACACTAGTAATATAGGAACCTAATAGGAAGAAATGAACTCAACCCAAGAAATGGAAATCTTACCATGGATTTGCATTTCCTCTTGTGTCTTTGCCTCCCACCAAACTAGTGCTGCTCCTTCTAGCCTTAATGAAGCCAAATGGCTCTTGATATCGTCCGTTTGTAGATTTTGAATTCTGTATTATACTTCTAATTGACGAATCCAATTGCGTAACTTATTTGCATTAACCTATCCATTGTATGTGGGAAGTTCAAACTTGATGTCCAACTTGAGTAATGGAGTCTTTCATTTTGGGACCTTGGAATGAGTGTGGGTATGAGTTTTTATGGTGGATGTGGAATATGAAGATGTTGATGAGGATGAGGAAGATGAGGATAGTGGAGATGGAGGTGGCTTTCCTCCAATACCTTTTGAGCTCTTCTCTTCATCCTTCTTACTCTTTGAAGATCTTTCTCCATGGGGATGCTTTGAACCATCTCCAACTTTTTCTGCAATGCATGCTTCATAAATGACTTTAACCATTATTTGCATCTATTTGAAGTCTCTCTTAACATCCTGTTCTTCAGAATTTTCATGAGTCTCTTTAGAGCCTGACATTTTGGCTATTCAAGATTAATCTCTGTAGCTTGTACCTCATCAATCACTTCAGCCTCTTGGGCAATTTGTACCTCTTCAATATCAACTGATGGAGATGGAACTTGAGGTGCTTTAGGTGTTTCTTTGAGTGGTCCTTTAGGTGAGGATGATGCCTTCTCAGCCTTCCTCCTTCTTATACTAATCTTAGGACTAGCTACCAATAGCTTCCCTTCTCCTCTCTGCAATCTCAACCTTGTAAGCATCACAAAAATTGCAACTATTAAAACCCTTCGTGAAAAACAAGCAAGCAACCTTATGCTCTGATACCAAATTGATCTGAAAATTATTGTTATTTTTGTTGTGCTAATATAAATTTCAGATTTTAATAAACTTTTCTTTGGTTTGCTTATCCATTAAGAGTTTATGCATGAGCATATGATTGTATAATCATTAAACTAGGTGAAATTTAGTGTTATTCATGAATTCAAAAGCATAGAAACTAATAGTTGAACATAAGAAAATAATTACATAGCAAGCACAAATAACATAGCTCAATAAACAAAATTTTTATGAAGGATTTCACCACTCCTGGGCTACATCTCCTTGGTCCAACTTCATAGTGTGGGCCTTTGTATTAGCTTCAAATGTGCAAAATTTTAGTTCACAATCTCCTATTTCCTCTGCAAATTCCTCCAATGGCTTCAAAACATCAAAATATACATAACTGAGTCTTCCTAAGATCAATTTGGTCGAAAATTGCATGAGTTATGACAGAAACAACTTTTCCTAGCTTTTCTCCTCCAAAACTGTAGTTTCGCCAGTTAAAATTCTATTTTTTGCATTTCTGCCTATTTCAGTGCCTCCGCTATCTCCGTCGTCGATTTTAACAGTCATTAGATTAAGGATAAGTGAAGTTTTAAACATAAGATAAGTGCACTTAATGATATATGTGAATTTAGCACTGATTACATTTTAATGTGGCTTAACCACGATAATCTGCAGATTAATGTAATAAATCATGGCTTAATGCTAATTAAGTTCTCATCGATTTGTTTGGTTAGCGTTTGGTTTTCACACTTGAGCACATGGGAGGGGGCTAGCCCACGAGGCTGGCCCCCTCTGAACCCCCGACTATCAGAGTTACAAACTTTAACATGAAGCGGAATCCGTTATGGGTTAAGACCCACCAAAGAGGAGAGATGGTACAGTGGATGATTAGTGCGAGGTAGGTCTGGGGTTCAACCCCGAACCTCGCCATAATATTTTTCTCCGACAACCGTAGCACTCTCCACCAAATTTGATATTCTTCTTCTAGTTAGGGTATGTCATATATAGCTATCTAGCTTGCCAAACTTAGCACTGTCTGCCATATGGTATGGTTTGAACCTTAGGGTAAAAAAAATATTTGCACTCAATATATATATATATATATATATATATAGAGAGAGAGAGATATATACCACTATAGTTTAGAGCTTGGTTAATATATTCAATGTAATATATATATATATATATATATGTGCGTCCCCAAGACCATAGTTCGACTTGTTAATGAAATTTCTTCCAACCTGCCATGCCATGGGGGGTTACGTGGCATGCCACGTGGCCCTTCCTCATTGGCTCCAAAAATCCTCCATAATAAAATAATGAGCCATTAAAACAAATTTTCCAACTTAAGAAATGGAGGAAAAATTCAACTTCTATGGAAAACCTTGGAAAATCTGAAGATGACACTTGTCACAGTGTCACTAGCTGAAACTGGAGAAAACCTTGTGAAGCTGACTAGACTTGCCACATCATCCCTATACCTGTTCTACTCATTTTTTTCCTATTTTGGAAAACGAACAACAGGCCATAATTCCCTCATACGAACTCGAAAATTGATGAAATGAGTTGTGTTGGAATCCTAGAGATGAACTCTATCCAGGCATTTAGGTTCGAAGAATTTCTAAGAACTTTCAATTTTGAGCTAAGAACTGAGCCGTAGATCAACCATAAATATCAAAAGTATTTGTTCCATCTGTCTCATAATGATATAGGTACCCACTCTTGCCCATCTGTCACAAAATCATATAGGCATACAAGATTAGTGAAGATTAGTCATAAGACATAGGAATACACATTACACAATCATAAAAACACAGTCTTCAAATGCTTATGAAAATTATCTTTTGCATAAATGACAGACATGGAGTTTGATATGAAGGTGGTCTTTCAAATAATTCAAGCCAATGAATTTGAAGGTAAAATAGAGCCAAAAAATAAATAATACTTTTAGACTTCAGTTTTGTAATCCAAAGAATCTGGTACTAAATTTTCTTACAAAATTTTTTCTTGTCATTAACTCATATAAAACACACTCCAATGATACGAAACCCACTCTACATTGTTGGTTCATTTAACATTATTAAAAAGAAATTTAATGGACTTGGAAAGCCTTTAGTGCTATAATCCGGAAGAAAGCCTTTAGTTCTATAATCTAGAAGAAAACCTTTAGTACTAGACAAGCTAGAAGAAACTCTATTATAATGCAAGTATAAAGGCATTTGTTGGGACCTCCATGATCTGATGTTGTTGCTCTTATATTTTTCAAGGTCTCCAATTCCAACCCCACCACCAACTAGAAATAATTCAAAGAAATTAAAAATTGTAGTTGGGTTCTCCATTCATGGGGTAGTTGGACTAGGTTTTCTATTATTTCTCTTTTCTATTTTTCTAAAGAACAGGAAAAGTTCACAAGGACACATCCCATGTTGGATAGTCAACAAAATACATAAGTTATGGCTAATTATAAGAATGGTAATAGTTTTTTTGATGTTTTCAAATAATTCATTGAGGCACAAAGGTACTTTCAGAATCAATAGAAGTCAAATTTAAAAGATAATAAGAACAACATAGAGCTTGGTATTTATTTTTGAATAGCTTATAACCTAGCCATTATTGTGTTGACTCATAAATTTTAGTACCTATTCTTATTTTGCATATGCTAGTCTTGGGTGCCTAACAAATTCTTATCATCATTGCATTTTAATTTTCACTTTCATGGATATCCCCTAAATAGGTCAATGCTAAGACATCATACATGATCTCACAACTTCTCTTGAATTGTAGGAGTATCATGATTCATAGGAATAAACCTTGAAAGGTTTCTTCTCTTTATTTTTGGAATAAGTTTTATTTATGGAATGATCTCACAGCTCGTCTTGAATTGTAGGAGTATTGTGATTTTTCCCAAACACAACATGATCACATCAATATGGAAACATTGTCATCCATTAAAGGGGAATTTGTGATTCACTAGCATTGAATCTTTAACTCTTGGCTCCACCAATCAGACTACTTAGCTTACTTACATACCTACCACACTGATAACTACTCATACTTGATATTTCTTACTGCGGATACTACCACTCATACTAGTTCATTATTTATCGTAAGATAGAGGACCATAATTTATTAGTAATTACTAGCATACATATTTTACACAGGTCTATAATGAATTACAACTAGTATCTATTATGGAAAGATAGAGGATCCAACTTATGATGAGCTTCAACAGTTATTACTAGTTACTCAATAGGAGCATGTCAATATAATAACATATGGAATTATAGCATGTTCATTCATTATGTTTATATTGTAACATGGAGTTATGATTACCTTACTTACTATCCTTAGTAGAAGCATTTATGCATATTCAATATGTAAGCTTAGATACATGATAACTTAGGGAAATTATTATGTGATACACAGTAACCCAATACGTAAGTCATTCCATATTAGATATAATGACATCTTATTCATTAGGTATAATACGGTACTCTATTCGAAGCAATTACTAGCTTATGACCATGTTTTATTATAATGGGTTTGGTTCATATGCCTTTACCATTAGTACACAAAATAGATGGAATAATGAAGTTGAATCAATTAGGAAAGTAAGATTAACCCTGTTGAAACTTATGACTAGAGATTGGTGTATTCAATGGGTTTAGTTCAATATGCTTATACCTAGTATACTCATTAAGCGAGAGGTTCAATGTCCTTTTTCCTTAATCTATACAATCTTATAATATATATTTAATGCCATTAGTTCAAGCATAGTGATATCAATACTTAATAGTAATCACGAATATGTACAGTGTCGAATCCATTGTATTTATGGAAATAACTATGATATGTTTAAACATTTGAATTAGGTTAAGGTTATCGTATTTACCCTAATCACTCCTATTCAACCATATTGTTCTTGTCAGTTATAGTGATATTAGTATGCTTCAACCAAACTTATTGCTCATATAAAATATAATAGAGATGATATCATAGCACATAGCTCAGAAAAGAAAAATCTATTTTTGGTTATTTGTTGTCATGAAACCCATCTATTTTTTGTTATTTGTTGTCATGAAATCTATATATCTCTGAATATCTACGACATCATATGAAAACGTAAATATTATTTATGTTTACAGTAACAATAATAGAAAATAAAGAAAGAATATATGACTAACCCTTCCAAATTCCTTTGCGATTCTTCCCTTTCAGAAAGCTACAAGCAAGGAACTGCCAAGGAAGCTCAGAAGCTTCAAAATTCATATTTACAAACAAGATGACATAAAATATATGAAAATATCCCTAACAACTAATTATTTCCATAGACAAATTTGGGAATGGTTTCTTAATCATAACAAGAAGGCAATGTACCATAAAATAAACTTACCATAGATTTTCATGGTTGCTTCAAACTGTAACTACTTGAAATCCTAACCTAAATGCCTAGTCTATGCCTCTTGCATTGGCAATCCAAATTATGGCTTTTGCATGATGTATTTTATGTTTAAGGAGGAGTATGAAGAGCATTCCCTTTGCTTTGTTATTATCAACTTAAAAGGTTGACTACGCCTTGTTAGTACCGCCTTACATTTTACCTTTTGAGATTTTACCTTTTTACTCATTACCTTTTACCAAAAGTTTTAATTGAGCACAATGAATATATTGATGCATACATATCTAAACTTTTTCATACCTATTGATTGTAAATGCTGCAAAATGATTTCCAGTAATCATGTAGGTACTAGAAAATGATTTTCTAGCACCTACAGGAGTACTGAAAATAATTTTCGAGTACATCTCCCTAGGACTCTTATATGATACCACTATTAACCATGATACTTACTATTCCATGTTCTTCACTTATTTTTCTAGTCTAGTGAAACACTTAAGTGCATTTGTTTTTTAAAACCTATTCAATAACAATCATTAGAATTTAAGCGTTACATGAAATTATGTAGTTGGAGGAGGAGCCAAGCTAGGTAATCAGGTGAATTTCATGCTTTAAATTAGACCATATGACAATAAAATGAATATTCATAGCTTGTTCTCATGACAATTTGCTTTAGGAGGCTACTCATCATTGAACATTAGTGGCAAAATTTTAAATTCTGAAGTGGCAGAACTGTAGACAGAGATAGGTATGAGAGGCTTGAATACATCAAAGTTGGTGCAGTTATAGGTCACTAGTAGTCTCAGTGTTAGATTGGGAATTAGGTGAGACACTATTCTAAGTGCATGAAAAAATGATTGAATCTGCCATCTAAAGATATGACACTTGAATTGACGATTTCTTAGAAATTCCTAAGGCATGGTAAATATGATGGAAAATATTTGGTAGAGTGTTTCATGCTTTGGTGCATGTAATTTTCCCAATAAAAACACACTAAACCCAATTCCTAGAATTATATTTATAAAATAAGGGTTACACTCTAATGTTAGGGCACAAGGTCACTCATACCCATCCTTTATAGATATGAGGGTGGAGTTTATGACCTAAGGAAAGGTTATAATCTCCCACAACCTATTTCATAATCTATAACAACATGCTTGGACTTCCAATTCTTCCAATTTCTTATTACCTTTCTGAAGCACCAACACCACCATTTCAAATTATTACTAGCCTTACCGAATGGAAGCTTCAGATAGCAAATGGCCTCTCTAGTTACTCAAAAAATTGGTGGAAAACTTTGTGGATTTAGTGAATGTGGCCATATTGATGGGTAACATTTTATACATTTGGTAACTCTTAGAGGGAGTGAAATGAAATATTATGAAGGAAGAGGACAATTTAAAGGTTGGGGATCTTGAATTATGAGTATATCATTGTTTGGAGCTCCTAATCATAATATATTTCATTATATGTTTTTCACTTAGGGGGGAATCTATTCCTTAACACTCTTAACCTATTGGAATATACCTTAGTGCTGCTAAAAAGTTCTTAACATGTGATTGCTCATATTTGTAAGTGTTATTAATATGGTAAAAATGTTCCTTATAGTTCCTCTAAAGTATTTGATGTTTTAATGAAATAACTCATGCATGGGTGATAACTTGAATGCATGTTGGCCAAGTCATGTCATATCATCGACAAAATTTTCAATCTTGAGGTTACCTATTCAATGCAAGGTCTACAATTATGGTCCATTAGTAATATATGCAGGGAAATATTGCCTCAAGAATATATGATCTAACCACAGTGCATGAGATTGTAAGAGGGATGTGAGTTTCAACTTCATCAATAGGAAAGAGCATGTGAGAGATGATGTCATACTTCCATTTTGTAGGAACATACGCTGGAGGATCAAGGAATCAGAATAATGATGGGAAATTAGTATTATTCATTGTTCATAACAAGGTTTCAATTGTAGGGGAAGTGTTGGTCATACACATTAATAATGACTGAGAACTTAGGGATTGTACTATCAATACAACATCAAAACAACACTAACATTTTTTCCAAGGGTCCTTATTGTTGAGGCACTCTGCAAACCACCATATATTCACTAACTCTAGACCTTTACTAGCACACAAAGGTATTTTGTTTGAAGTTATGTAATTCGTAAAATGTGTAGTTTTGTTTTGTTTAAAAGGATCATTGTTTTGCCTTTTATTTTATTTTTTGGTTGTTTTTTGTTGCCCCTTTAATCAATTGAACATTGATAAATTGAGCCATATTGGTTACTCTCAGTGTTGATTAGTGGTTGTCATTGATGTCAACCCAAGAAGAACCAGGAGCTACCCCTATCTTTCATGGGAATTTTGACTTGAGAAATTAATCTATTTTGAGTCAAGGATATTTTGAATGGTTTTTACTTATCAATATGTTTTCGTTGATATATGGCACGCCACGTAATTCTTCACGGTTTGAGATATATTCGTGTTTGAAGTTAGTAACCCCAGTTAGTGGGATAAAACCGCATGGTGTTGCAGCATGACACTAATCATTGGTTGTGGTCATTGAAGATTCAATAATTAATAATAAAAAAATTAACTCCTAAAATCCCTCCAATGTTCACTTGTTGAATACCCTGTCAACCTAAGAATTTATATAAATTGTGACCCTCATATCCTCCTCATGTAAGGATTTCGCTATTGATAACAGGCCATCGTGGAATTTTCACCATAACGTTTCTTCTGCAAAGCTTCAGATTTTGAAACTAAAAGCCCATTTGGCAGAAATCCTGATGAATCTTGTATCCAAATTTCAGATATTGGTTCACTATATTTTTGGAGATATAATCTGAGGAAGTTAGGGTTTTTGCAAGCTCCCAAATTTTATGTTAAACAGGTGACCTTGGTAAAATCATCATAACTTTCTCTCTGAGCATTGGATTCAAATTTCATAAAAGCGACAGAAATATGATGGGTTGTAACTTATTTTTTATCATTTTCAGGACCAAAGGTTGAAACAGTGACACGTGGCACTTCGTACAAGTTCGCTCTACTCAATCAGTCTATAGTCACGTCATCGTAGGATATTGGGCATAACTATTTCTTGAAAAATCCAATGTTGATCAGACCTACGTGGTTGGAAAGAGGACTCAGAGGGCTACCACAGGATGAAATTTCAGACCTTGGAGATTTGAAATTACACAAATACAACAGATTCAATATTGAGCTTTTAGAAGGCAACAAAAAATATGCATTCAAGGATCACTACAGTAAGGAAAATGCATCAACAGTCAAGGGTAAGTCTGGTACAACAAGGTATGTACGATTAGTGTTTGAATTTTAATTTGAATATCATCTTTGACATGTGTTTTTGCAGGACGGTGTAAGTATTTTGTATGTATGTTTGATTGGGTTTTGTTCATAAATGTTGAACGTATTTACATTTGAATTTTGAATATTT
Source organism: Pinus albicaulis (assembly GCA_034641835.2). Taxonomy (NCBI): domain Eukaryota; kingdom Viridiplantae; phylum Streptophyta; class Pinopsida; order Pinales; family Pinaceae; genus Pinus; species Pinus albicaulis. The sequence goes on along the minus strand of CM076584.1, from coordinate 1,409,741,539 downwards.
CTCTGACATATGGTTTGTAGGACAGTATAAGTATTTTGTTTATATATTGGTTTGGGTCTTGCATGTGTAGGAAGGATGACACAATAGGACAACTCAGACACATACTAGAAGGACAATGCAATGCCAAAGTACCATTACATGAAACAAGCACAACAATACCTCAGTAGCTGCTAGTGTTCAAAGAAGCAATGTCAAGTCAAGTATAAGGTCATGTAAAAAGTCAGTATTTTAAAAATATTCATTGTAAAATTGCAAAAGATTCATTATTGTAAAAGATTAAATCTGCCTAAAGTTGGAGAGGCTTTGATGGGTTGTATGAGTGTGTAATAGATTTGACAAGAAAATGTATAGAAATGGAAAATATTCCCAAGAAATAACACCATTGAAGATAAAACTTTAGATCTTCATTAATATCAAAACCCTTAAGGTAGGGCAACACCATACATTCACTCATTAAGGAAGGAGATCACTCCGCAAGCCATATGCTTTCCAATACAAAAATTCTCGACATCTCTCAATGGAAAGTCTCTAGCCTCTATATAGGTTTCATACATGCAATACCATGGGTAGTTACCATGGGTCTCTCAATACCATACATCCAATACAATGGGCTTATCACTTTATTCCCTAGCTACATGTGGTCCCTTACATAATGTGCGTTAACCACTTTATTTATTAACTATGGCCTATTTATTTATCATTCTTATATCATTACATCATATTATTTTCTTGGGTACCTCCCTCTATACCCTATATTATCCCCCTAGGTATACTACATTACACCCCACTTAAACATGTTTTGTCCCTGAAACTTGAGAAGAACACAAATAATAAGATCTACTCAAAAGAGTATTCCATCGGTACCATTCACGTGCATCTAGCCATCCAAGAGAAAGGTGAACACTTGATCTAGTTGGTGCCTCGCTCACTTGAGATGGAAGCAAGTTCTGGTGGTTCTTCTGTATTGATGTGTTGTCAGTGGATTGTCGCACCTCTCTATGTGTCGTTCAGGGGTTGTTGTCCTTGTTGCTAATTCGTTGCCACCTTGCTGGTTGTTGTCTTGCTGGGTGATGTGGGTGGTGATATGTTGAAGCTTTAACTGATGTAATATCTTTCATTAATTCCTCCATTGTTGGTGATGGAGTGGTGTCTGGTTCTTTTGTTGGTACTTGCTTTGATGTCTATGTTTGGTTGTCTACCATCAAAGGCTCATCATCCAATGTGTCTGTATCATTAGATATTTGTGCTTCTTCATCCCTGGTCTCTGCATGGTTCCTAGTGCAAATATCGTGCAATGTAATTTTATTCTTTTTATACCAGAGCTTCATGAATTTATTTTCCACATTAAAATTGATAGTACCAACGAATTCCATCTAAGGGTGTCCCAAACAACATCCACAACAGCCATTTCTGAAGCATAAAAATAAGAATGAAACACATACTTATCCATATAAATCTTCAAATCTTTATAAATTTGAACATCTTCATTATCGACTTATGTGTTTTCAATATGCTTTGCTGGAACTTGCAATTTTTTAGCCAAATTCACATTGATACAATTATGCTTGCAACTAGGAATGATAGACACAATGATGTTCTCTTTCTGAATACTTCCATGAACCCGTCATATGGAAATATTAGTAGAAAATAAGTCTTTATGGCTCTTGCTGTCCTTCTTTCTGGCTTGCAACCACTTGTCCAAAAGGAAATTTTCAAGTTTTTTCTCGGGAAGTTTCCTCACTGAGCTGTCAAGTGAGGTCCACCATTTATTTGCGTCATCTTACATATGAAGCCCTATGGAGCATATATAAAAATTTCGGTATTGAGCCTTGTGATATTTTAAAAATTCCTCAATAGTAGCGCCATCATCTTTTCCTATTAACTTCATCTTGTGAGAACCTCTAAAAAAAAGTAAGGGTTTTGAAGAAAATCACTTACTTTGGCAAAAATTTAAAATAGACATTACTTGGTCAATATAACTCAGAATCCTTAACATAACATGTTTTTGGAAATGGAATAGTTATTATGCATCTATTCATGTAGCTGAAATCCCGATCTAGGTTCTTTTAAAAAACATATCTGCGCTGCAACAGTCTCGCCATCACAAAATTTCTGAAAAAATGGATTATTTTAAATCAGTGATAACTCCCTCATCTGGACACCGAGTTGACTGATTTTTTTTTTTTAATTGGGTGTTTTTTTTAAGGAGAGCCCAGATGTATAATTTTTTGTCTTAAATTATGCATCAAAATCTACAAAAAATGTCAGGAGAGCTGCCATATACAAATTGCCGTCATAAAAATTTCTGCAACCCAGCTGAATTTAAATCAGCGATATCGCCCTCATCCGGACTCTGATTCGACTGATTTTTTTTTTGAAATTGGGTTATTTTATGCAAGGAATCCATATCTTGTATTTATTTCTAAAATTTTTGTGCCAAAAATTTCGGATCTTCTTTGAAAACTCGCCGCCCAAAAATTTCCTGCAAAAAATGAAAAAACAAATCTCCCAAACTCTGCCCAAGAAAGTGCTCTGATCCCACTTGTAATAGATCTTACAAGAAAATGTATAGAAATAGAAAATATTCCTAATAAATAACACCACTAAAGATAAAACTTCAGATCTTCATTAATATCAAAACCCTTGAGGTAGGGCAACACCATACATTCACTCCTTAAGGAAGGAGATCACTCCACAAGCCATATGCTTGCCAATACAATAATCCTTGACATCTCTCAATGGAGAGTCTCTAGCCTCTATATAGGTTTCATACATGCAATATCATGGGTAGTTACCATGGGTCTCTCAATACCATACATCCAATACAATGCGCTTATCACTTTATTCCCTAGCTACATGTGGTCCCTTACATAATGTGGGTTAACCACTTTATTTATTAACTATAACCCATTTATTTATCATTCTTATATTATTACATCATATTATTTCCTTGGGTACCTCCCTCTATACCCTATATTATCTCCCCTAGGTATACTACAAAGTATCATCGTTGAATAATGATATGGTTGGGTTGCAGGTTATAGAGTGATTGGTTGATTGGTCTAGTTCAAGAAAATTATTTTGAATCATATTGTATCGTGGATCATTGTCTCTGGTATGGGAGTCCACACTATTGTCTTATTTTTTATCATTATAGGGTCGTAGAGAAGTGGTAGGTTGGTGCATGAAGTCACCTACAGGTTGGAGCCTTTGAACACTTCAGGGTGGTAGGTTGATCTGGGATGTCAGGGCATCCTTCCAGTGGGAGCTGGAGAAGAATGTTTTTCTAGAATTCTAGGAAGTTGTGCCTTTCATTTCAGTTGAGGTTGAATATTTAAGTATTTATTAGAAAAGTGTTCGGTGCTTTTTGATACAGGGGGGTTTTCTGCCTAAAATTTGTGTACCTATTTTGTTCTATTATTTATTGTTGTTACTGGATAAACATCAAGAATAATTTAATATTAACTAATGCTCTAAAAATATTTAAAAAGCGCAAATTGATCAAAAATATTGATTAACCCCCCATCTCAGTATTTCCAACAATTGGTATCAGATCTTGGTTCCTTCAATAGCAATGTAACAACTAGAAGGAGGTCATCGAGTATACTAAGAATAGAGTTCCTTTGTTCAATGGAAATAACTACACACTTGGAGTGGAAGAATGTAGGTTCATTTGTTGGCACAAGGATACGAAGTATGGGATATCATTAAAAAGGTCTTTACAGTTACCCAAGATGAACAAGGAAAGAAAAACAAGGTATATGATGCAAGGGCTAAAGATCTCATTATCAGTGGGCTTATTGAATCTATCTATCTTAAGGTATTGAGTTGCAAAACTGCTAAAGAAGTATGGGGCAAGCTTGAGAATATATATGCAGGTGACTCAAAAGTGAAAGAAGCAAAGCTTCAAATTCACAGGGAAAAATTTAAGCAACTCAAAATGAAAAAAGATGAAAATATTGATGCATACTTACAAAGTGTTGATGAAATAACAAATGTATTGGAAGTTTTGTGATCGGAATCTGAATCAGGGGCAAAAATTTGGTCAAAATTAAAAGTGTTCAAAAAGGTGCGGAACCTGAAGGACCGTGACCGACTCATCGCCCTAATTTTGACTCAATTCATTTTGTTAAAATCTAACTATGTATGAGGGAGTTAGAACTCACTGAACGCCGTGTAGAACAAACAAAATTTGTGTAGGTTGCTGACATGGCAGCCCAGTCAGCAAAAAGGAATCTTCTAGAGTATTCTTCAAGTTTCTCGCAATGAGACTGTGACAAGTGGCACTTTATAATTCGCCAGTTTCTTCTATGTGGGTGGAATTTCCCTAATGGTTCTAAGGTGGAATTGTGTTTTTTTTAAATTTAATTATTTAATTATAATTTAATAATATATATATATATATATATATATATATATATATGTTTAAACATATAATATATATTATATTATATAATATATATGCCATATTAATTATAAATTAATTTTTTTATTTTAAACCATATCCAATTGCGAATATCTTAGAAGTCCGCGCAAATATCATACCATAGGTTTTGGATGTATTAACATATGCCAAGGTCGGTGGTCCGTTGAAGTCATATGGTGGTCAAACACAAAGTTCGTTTAAAAAATGTGGTAAAAGATATGTAATGGGGCAGGGTCGAGTTTGAACTCCGGACCTCCGCCCCACGAACTAGCACCTACACCACCAAGCCATGGGTGGATGTTTCGAATTTCATTGGCACTAACATATATCTAACCATATGCGGTGGGACCGCTAGAGGGCAGAGAGGCCACCCCGCGGGCTAGCCCCTCCTGCCATGTAACCATGCCACATGACCAAGCATCAAAGTTACAACGCTAAGCGCATTTAGCGCATATTAAGTGTGTTTTTCTTAAAAAATAAACAATTCTTATCATTATTAAGTGTGGATTAGCCTGGTGGAAAGTTTAGCGGATCACGCCAATTTTGGCGGCACTTCCGCTTTTAGTGGACTTAACTAGCATTCTTCTAGTTTTACTGGCAGTTTTCTAGGCCTGGAGTAAATGGGTCCTATATTGGCAAATATTCGACCAAATTGAGCTCAAAAAGAGTCATTATTAGTATTTTAGCATGCTAGGAATCTATTGGAGTAGGTTTCAGAGACGTAGGAGCACTTCTTGATGGATTTTTTCCCACTTGAATATTAAATATGCCCAGGGCTTCCAAGAGAGGAGGCCATGCCTAGAGGACCTATAGACCAATTGAAGAACCAGAAGAGGATACTCAGGGGTTTATGGATGCTTTGAATCCAATGGTAACTTATGTTTTCTATTTTGAACACATCTTCAAGGTCAAATTGCAGTTTTGACAAAGAGGGTGTATGGATCATTCGGTCATTTGAAGCAGTTTTGAAAGTTGTTGATAAAGGAGGAGACCTTGTAGAGGTTTTTCTAATTTATGGAACTGTTGTTGCAGAAGCTATGGCTAGTATGGTTCAGTTCTAGTTTTATTTCTTCATTCATTAAGTTTATGAATATGTTTATGTATGCTTTAGTGTGGAATTAGAGTGTGTTCGTAAGGGCTTTCTAGCACTCATTGGTGATGTATAAGTCATCTTTGTAGGATATTATTGTATTGTTGATATATGTGAGAGTTCTTTGCAAGAGAAAATCAACTTGAAGGGCTGATAGCCACATAGTAAGGGTAGTATACTAATATGTACCTTTTTTTTCCAAATAGAAGAGTGGTCTAGTCATGTTGATAGGCTAAGGAGATGTAACTTAGGCGGGGTGAAATCCTTCATCAAACTTCTTGTCTTATGGTTTGATGTATATGTATTTTTAGCTGTTGATGTTGGTATTTTTTTCATATTGTTTATGAAACTACATCATTAAAATACATTTAAAAATTAAATCATGGAAGAAACCTGCTCATTCCACATAAATCCATGCACATAATAAACACAATGTATTTGTTGATTAGGGAGCTTGCATAACATTAACAAGTTTACCCACATTCAGATCAGTTTGGGAGAACCTGTTGACATGAAAATTGTTGTCCGAAATATCCTTAGAACCTTGCCAGCAAGATTCAACCCAAAGATATATGTCTTGTAATATAGTTTGAATCTAGCCAATCTTAGCAAAGATTAATTTCATGGAGTGCTTACAGCATATGAAATGAGGATTGAAGAAGAGGAAAACAAATCTCACTTAGAAACAACATTTGTCGCATCCAAGAAAATTAGTAAAGAAAAGCATACTTCGAAAGAAAAAAATTGTAGTTGTAAGGAAGAAGAAAAGGAATAAAATGAAGAATAATTTTCGGATAAAGAGTTTTCCTACTTCACGGGAAAAATGAGAACAGGCACGAGGATATTAAAAGGTAAACTTCCATTGATAAGTTTCAATTGTGGTGAGGTTGGGCATTTTGCAACCAAGTTTCCTCACAAAAATGAGGTTGTTACCAAAGGAAAGAAAGGTCGGAGGAAGTTCAACATGCAAGGAAAGAAGAAATGTTTTAAGAATAGTTTCTTCTCCAAAGAAGATATCTCCTCATCTAATGAAGAAAATGATAACAAAGAATAAATCAACATAATAGTATTGTTTATGGCCAAGCATAATAAGCAAGAAGTATCTAACGAATAAGGAGACAAAGAAGAAGAGACGACTGAGGTTGAATTTTAAAATGAAGTGATCAGGGTTATCAAAGAGCTCAAGGTAGAGAAGAAGCATGTCAACACGCTTGAAGATGAATTATATATAGAAAAGGAAGATGTCCTAAATCTTAAAATAAATGTTCAAGAATACAAACGATTTTAAGAATCGCTCAGGGAAGAATTAAAGGAAAGAAACAAGGAAAGAGAAGCATTGGAAGCTTAAATAGTTTCTCTTCAAAAGCAAGTAAAAAATCGAAAAAATCTTCAAAAATACACCAACTACTCCAAGGCATTGGAAGAAATAATCAACAATAAACGATCAAATAGTGACAAGACTAGTCTTGGTTACAAAGAAAAATTTGAAAAGGAGCCAAGTCCTTCTACGAAAACAAAAGAAGAAGGATATGCAAAATCTAACAAGCAAGTAGACCTTCCAGCCTACTCAAGAGATCAAGACTCGCAAGAAGAGCCATGGAAGACAATTCCTCGAAGAATATTTCCTCCCAAGTATCAACCTATCTTCTATGGTCATTTTTGTTCATGTGGAAGGTTTGTACATAGAGCTATAGAATGTCGCATGTGTGTTTGGAATAAATATAGTTTCAGGAGATCTTTCATAAATGGATATTATGGAACTCAACAAAATATTAACAGATTTGATCATTTGAGAGATGACGTTGAATGTTACAAATGTAACAATTTTGGACACCTGGCTAAATATTGCAAACTTAGAAATTCCTCAAAGGAATTCTTGTAAAATCAAAATGAACAAATATGGAAAAAGAAGACTGAAAAATGTGTTATTTCTCTCAAGGCTCAAAGTAACAAAAACGTTTGGTATGTTGATAGTGGTTTCTAAACTCATATGACTAGAGATAGGAATAAGTTCATATCCTTGAAGGAAAATAAAGATGGAATAGTGTCTTTTGGAAATGATGGGTCTTCAAACATTAAAGGAGTAGGTAAAGTCACACTTGGAAGTAAGAATGCATTAGAAAAATATGTGTTATTGGTTGAAAATATGAATCACAATCTACTCAGTGTTGGACAAATGTGTGATTAAGGACACAAGATTTTATTTAACTCTAAGAAATGTGAAATTTGGAAAGGAAAGTTTGGTAAAATTGTGGCTATAGCAAGCACAACTCCAAATGACATATATATTTTGGATGAGACGCCTAAAGGGTTCTTTTTGGAAAAATAAGATGAAATTTGGTTATGGGACAAACTAATGGGACATATCAATTTTGACAATTTGGTCAAGATCGGAAAGAAGGAAGCAGTAAGAGAAATTCCTAAAATTTCAAAACCCATCAATATGATATGTGAATCTTGTTGGCACAACAAGCAAACAAAAGTTAAGTTCAAGAAAAAAGAAAACTTTGCATCACGTCCATTGGAATTAGTACATACTGATCTATGTGGTCCTATGAGAACAAAAGGTTTAGATGGATAATTATATTTTATGTTAATGGTAGATGATTACTCCAGAATGACAGCCGTCGACTTCTTAAAGAAAAATACTGAGGATGTGAATGTTGTAGAATCTACAAGGAATTGGTCGAAAATGAAATTGATTTGAATATAAAATGTCTGAGATCAGATAATGGTGGAGAATTCACTTCCAAGGCATTTCATCAGTACTGTGATGAAAATGGAATAAAAAGGAAATTCTCAACAGCTAGAACACCACATCAAAATGGAGTTGTTGAAATAAAAAATAGAACCTTACAGGAAATGGCCAGAACAATGTTAAATGACTCAAAATTAGATGATAAATTCTGGGTTCAAGCAATCGATACAGTTGCATTCATTATAAATAGAGGTTTTCTATGGAACAATTGTAACATGACTCCATATGAATAATGGAAAGGAAGATCCACTAACATCAAATACTTCAAAATATTTGGAAGCAAATTCTACATCAAAAGAGAAGATATAAAATTGGGCAAGTTCGATTCCCATGTCGATGAAGGTATTTTCGTTGGTTATTCATGCAAAAGGAAGGATTATAGGTGCTACAATTTGAGGTGAAAACAAATAGTGGGAAGAATAAATGTTACTTTTGATGAATATTGTATTACAAAGGATGACGATGATATTTTCCCTTCAAGAAAATCTGAGGGATCTGAGGTAGAATCTGTGAAGGATGAAGAAGAAGCTCCAGAACAATACCAATCAAATAAGGAAACAACAATCAACCAAGAGGAAATAAGAAATGATCAGCAGGATGTACAATAAAATTCACCAAAAGCCTTAAAAGAATGGTGTCAAAAGAATCATCCGTCAAATCAAATCATTGGAAACATAAATGAATGAATTGGAACCAGAAGAAGTCGATAGCTTCGTCCATCACAACAATCCCACCTTTTTTTTTTAGCAACTTTTGAGCCTAACAATTTTGAGGAAGCTAGTCAAGATGAACATTGGGTAGCAATTGTGAATGAAGAACTGGACCAAATTGAGAAAAACGATACTTGGGAATTGGTTCCACGACCAAAGGATAAAAATGTTATTGGAAATAAATGGGTATTCAGAAACAAATTGAATAAGGATGGACATGTTACTAGGAATAAGGAAAGATTAGTCTGCAAAGGATATGCACAAGTTGAAGTAATTGATTTGAAGAAACATTTTCTCCTGTTGCCAGAATATAAGCTATCAAAATGTTTCTCTCTTATGCATGCTCGAGAAAAATCAAGGTCTAAAAAATGGATGTTAAGTCAACCTTTCTAAATGGTCAATTGGAAGAAGAAGTTTACATTCAACAACCCAAAGGTTTTCTGCTCTCTGAAACGGAAGACTATGTCTGCAGATTAAACAAGGCACTATATGGTCTCAAGCAAGCTCCTAGAGCTTGGTATGCTCGTCTTAATGGGTATCTACATCAATAAGAATTCAAGAAAGGAAGTGTTGACAATAATATCTATGTGAAAGTGGATCAAGATAACCTAACAATTATCAAGGTATATGTAGACGATAGATTAAGTAAAAAATTTTCCACAAAGATTAAAAGTGAGTTTGAAATGTCTCTACTTGGCGAGATGACATACTTTTAGGGCTTCATATATCTCATCATGATACAGGAATATTTATATATCAAACCAAGTACATCAAGGAAATGCTCAAGAAATTCAAGAAAGAAGATTGCAAGCTTGTCCTTACCCCAATGGTAACAGGTTGCAAGTAAATTTTAGATGATTCATCAAAGGATGCGGACTAGAGGTTGTGTAGATCTATGATTGGCGATATTCTATATGTGATAGCTTCTTGGCTAAATGTAATGTAGGTAGTTGGAAAAGTAGAAAGATTCCAAGAAGCACCAAAATAATCTCATATTATTGTCTTCAAAAGAATTATCTGATACCTTAAGGGCACAACATAATATGGTTTATGGTATCCCAAAGGAAATAATCTAGTTATCCAAGCTTATACAGATGTAGATTGGGTAGGAATCATTGATGATCAAAAGAGTACTAGTGGAGCAGTATTCTATCTAGGTGATTGCCTTGTTTCATGGTTAAGTAAAAAGCAATCTTCAATCTCATTATCCACAGTAAAAGTAGAATATATTGCAACAACAACCTATTGTACTCAAGTCCTCTAGATGAAGAAAACTTTGAAAGATATTCATGTCAAGTTTTATGAGCCTATTCCCAACTTTTTTGATAACACGAGTGCCATCAGTATCTCCAAGAATCCTATGATGCATTCCAAAACAAAGCACGTTCTGATCAAATATCATTTTCTTAGAGAGAAGGTCACTGAAAATAATATCAAGCTTAAATATGTTGGCACAAAGGAACAAATTTCTGACATCTTTTCCAAACAATTACCTTGTGAAGAATTTGAGTGTCTTCTCTTAAATCTTGGGATTCTCCCAAGTTCTCATTAGACTCTTTCTCTTATCTAACTAAGTAAAAAATAAAATGGGGAGGTGAGGCGTGTACAAGTCTACAAGATGACGTTTGTGAGGGTGAGTTACCCTTTTCCATTAATGACAAAGGGGGAGAGAATGTTGTAGGAATATATTTCGTGATCCCAGGGGGAGTACTTGTGTTGCCATCAATGCTAAAGGGGGAGATTGTTTATCAGTGGTTGTCATTGATGTCAACCCAAGCAGCACCAAGGGTTACCACAATCTTGCATGGGAATTTTAACTTGAAAAATTACTCTATTTTGAGTCAAGGATATTTTGATAGGTTTGTAATTGTCGATATGTTTCCATTGATATATGGCATGCCACGTAATTCTTCACAGTTTGAGAGATATTTTTGTTCGAAGTTACTAACCCTAATTAGTGGGCTAAAACCCCATGGGGTTGTAGCATGACACTAATCATTGGTTTTGGTCATTGAATATTCAATAATTAATCATTTTTTGTAAACTCTTAAAATCCCTTCGACGTTCACTTTTTGAATATCCTCTCAACCTAAGCATTTATATAAATTGTGACCCTCATATCCTCCTCATGTAAGGATTTCAGTACTCATAACAAGTCTTCGTGGAATTTGCGCTATAAAAAAATTTCCACGAAGCTTCATATGCTAAAACTAAAAACCCATTTGGGAGATATACTAAAGAAGCTCTTGTCCGAATTTTAGATATTTTTTTGTTATATTTTCAGAGATATGATTTGAGGAAGTTAGGGCTTTTGTAGGTTCCCGAATTTCATGCCAAATAGGTGACCTTGGGAAAATCATCATAACTTTCTCTCTGGGCATTGGATTAAAATTTTGTAAAAATTGGCAGAAAGAGGATGGTTTGTAGCTTCTTGTATCTCGTTTTCAGGACCAAAGGTTGAAACAATGACACATGCCACTTCATACAAGTTTGCTATACTGAACCAGTCTATAATTAAGTCATCGTAGGAGATTGGGCATAAATATTTCATGAAAAATCCAATGTTGGTCAGACCTACCGGGCTGGAAAGAGGACTCAGAGGATACCACAGGATGAAATTTCAGACCTTAGATATTTGAAATTACACAAATAAAGCAGATTCAATATCAAGCTTCTAGAAGGAAACAAAAAATATACATTCAAGGATCACTGCAATAAGGACAACACATCAACAGTAAAGGGTAATTCTGATAAAACAAGGTATGTATGATTAGTTTTTAAATTTAAATTTTAATATCATCCCTGACATGTGCTTTTTCAGGACAGTGTAAGAATTTTGTATGTATATTTGACTGGGTTTTGTTCATAAATGTTGAACGTATTTACATTTGAATTTTGAATATTTCTCTAAAATATGGTTTCCAAGACAGTGTTAGTATTTTGTTTGTATATTGTTTTGGGTCTTGCCATGTGCAGGAAGTAGGACACAATAGCACAACTTAGACACATATTAGAAGGACAATGCAATGCCAAAGTACCGTTACTTGAAGCAATCACAATAATACCTCAACAGCTACCAGTGTTCAAAGAATCAGTGTCTAGTCAAGTATCAGGTCGTGTTAAAAGTAAGTATTGTAAAAATCATCATTGTAAAATGGAAAAAGAGTCATTACTGTAAAATATTCAATATTCTTATATTTGTAGAGCCATTGTTGGGAGGTCTAACTTTCATTTTTGGATAATATTATGGTTGGGTTGCAGGTCATAGTGTTATTGGGTGATTTGTCTAGTCCAAGAAAATCATTGTGAATCATATTGTATCGTGGATAATTGGCCCTGGTATGGGATTCCATACTCTTGTATTATTTTTGATCATTATAGGGTGGCAGGGAGGTGCTATATTGGTGCATAAAGTCACCTACAGGTTGGAGCCTGTGAACACTTCAGGGTGGTAGATTGGTCTAGGATGTCAGGGCATCCATTCAGCTGACTACTGAAGAAACCAGGGTAGTGGAGCATCCTTCGAGTGGGAGATGGAGAAGAATTATGTTTAATAATTATAGGAATATGTACCTTTCATTTTAGTTGGGGCTGAAGATTAAATAATTTATTAGAAAAGCGTTCGGTGGTTTTTGACCCAGAGGGGGTTTTCCACCTAAAATTTGTGTGCCTATTGTGTTTTATTGTTTACTGTTGTTATTGGATAAGCATAAAGACTAATTGAAGATTAACTAATGATCTAAAAATATTTAAAAAGTTCTAATTCATAAGAAATACAGATTCACCTTCCCTCCCAGTATTTCCAACAATTGGTATCAGAGCTTGGTTCCTTCAATAGTAGTATAACAATTAGAATTAGGTCATGGAGTATACTAAGAATAGACTTCCTCTGTTAAATGGAAATAACTACACACTTTGGAGTATAATAATGCAAGTTCATTTTTTGGCACAAGGATACGAAGTATGGGAAATCGTTGAAATAGGCTTTATAGCGACCCAGGATAAACAAGGAAAGGAAAATATGGTATACAATGCAAGGGCTAAAGATATTGTTATCAATGGGATTATTGAATATATATATATTAAGTTACTGAGTTTAAAATTTGTTAAAGAAGTATGGGGAAAGCTTGAGAATATATATGCAAGTGACTCAAACGTGAAAGAAGAAAAGCTTCAAATTTGCAGGGCAAAATTTGAGCAACTCAAAATGAAAGAATATGAAAATATCGATGCATACTTACAGCATGTTGATGAAATAAAAAATGCATTGCAAGGTTCGGGAGAACCTATCAACATGAAAATTGTTTTTCGAAAGATCCTTAGAACCTTTCTGGAAAGATTCAACCCAAAGGTATCTGTCTCGGAATATAGTTCGAATCTAGCCAATATCATCAAAGATGAATTGCATGGAGTGCTTACGGCATATGAAATGGGGATTGAATAATATGACGACACATCTCACCTAGAAACAACATTCGCCGCATCCAAGAAAACTAGTAAGGACAAGCATACTCAGAAAGAGAAAACTTGTAGTTGTAAGGAAGAATATGAAGAAGTATTTTTAGATAAATAATTTTCCTACATAACGCTAAAAATGATAACAGGCATGGGGATATTCAAAGGTAAACTTCCATTGATATGTTTCGATTGTGGTAAGGTTGGGCTTTTTGTAGCCAAGTGTCCTCACAAAAATGAGGTTGTTACGAAATGAAATAAAGGTCTGAGGAAGTTCAACAAGTAAGGCAAGAATAAATGGTTGAAGAAGAGTTTCTTCTCCAAAGAAGATAACTCCTCATCTGATGAATATAGTGATAATGAATAATAAATCAATGGAAGAGTATTGTTTATGGCCAAGAAGAATAATCCATAATCATATGACAAAGAAGGAGACAAAGAAGAAGAGATGACTGAGGTTGAATTTCAAAACGAAGTGATTAGGGTTATCAAAGAGCTCAAGGTCGAGAAGAAGCATGTAAACACTCTTGAAGATGAATTAAAGATAGAAAGGGAACATGTCCTAAATCTTAAAATCAAGGTTGAATAATACAAACGAGTCGAAGAATCTCTCAGGGAAGAATTAAAGGAAAACTACAAGGAAAGAGAAGCATTGGAAGTTGAAATAGTTTCTCTTCGAAAGTAAGTAAAAAATGGTAAAACTCTTAAAAACTACGACAACAGCTCCAAGGCATTGGAAGAAATAATCAACAATCAACTATCAAACAATGACAAGATTATTCTTGGTTACAAAGAAAAATTTGAAAAGGAGCTAAGTCCTTCTATGAAAAAAGAAGAAGAGGGACATGAAAAAAATAACAAGCAGGTAGACCTTCTAACCAACTCAAGGGATCAGGACTCACAGGAAGACCATGGAAAACAATTCCTCAAAGAAGATTTCCTCTGAGGTATCAACCTATCTTCTATGGTCATTGTTATTCATGTGGAAGGTGTAGACATAGAACTATAGAATGCCACATGTATGTTTGGAATAAATACACTTTTGGGAGATCTTTCAGAAATGGATATTACGGAACTCAATAGAATATTAACATATTTGATCATTTGAGAGATGATGTCAAATGTTACAAATGTAATAATTTCTGACACCTAGCTAAAGATTGTAGACTTGTAAGTTCCTCAAAGGAGTTCTTGCAAAATCAGAATGAAAAAATATGGAAAACGAAGACTTAAAAATGTGCTATCTCTCTCAAGGCTCAAAGCAACAGAAACGTTTGGTATGTTGATAGTAGTTTCTCAACTCATATGACTAGAGATAGGAATAATTTCATATCCTTGAAGGAAAATAAGGATGGAACAGTGTTGGCCAGCATCTCAGAAAAATCAAAATATCTATTCAATTTACTTGGCCATATCATGAAATATTGTTCTATTCATGAAGTGGATAATGTAATCAATGCATTTTTCACCAAATATGCAACTGAGGAGAATTTTTTGGACTATTTATACAATACTTTGGTTTTTGGTGATAATATTCGTAAGTTTGAATAATATTCCCTCTGCGTTGTATTTTTTTTGTTTCATAAGGACAACATATATCTACTAATTGATTATTTCCATGTAGTGATGTGGGTTAAAGGCTGCAGAGATTTTCCTCATGCAAACTAGGAGACAAATAATGTTGTGGAATCATACCATGGTTATTTGTAAACAACCTTCCTATGTGATAGACACAATAAATGTTCTTGTATAATGGATTGGCTATTATATACTCTCCTCAAAAATTTTGAGCCATGTTATCGATTCAAGGAAATTATGAAAAAAGAAGGATATTTTAATAACCACAAGAAAGAGATGCAGCTTGAATCATCAATGGAAAAGGCTAGAAGAATTCCAGACAGTGACTGTAGGCCTCATGAGAGCATATCTCATGCTTATTGGGTGAGGATTCAAAGTAAACCCGATAAGGAATATATTATCATTTGTCATCGCACAAATTTTATCACATGTGATTGCCCATGGTCTATTCGGGGCAACATTTGCAAGAATGCCATAAAGGTAGATTGGTTGCATTCCTCCTTAATGGATTATACCCTTTATTGGATATTCATACCACAACTAATACTTTGAATGAACCTTCTGAGATAAGTACAGAGGAACCAAACCTTCATGCAGATAATATCACAACCAATATGGAAGATGACAATGTTGAAGAACTTAATTTGTTGATAGAGGAGTTGTTTGGCTATCTAGACCTGCTTCGGAATAATCCTCCTTCTACTGTGAGAAAGAAAAAAAGGTTGATTGATTTGGATAAAATATGTGTGGATGATGCTAATGATCTTCATATTATGGATTATGACTTCACCCTTGGGTTGGGTGTTTATGATTCATCCTTGAAGAGGGAGAAGAGTTTCCTTAGTCCTATTAAAAAGAAAAAGAAAATAAGTAAAAAAAGAATGATACCTTGGATATTAATTTGAATGTCCCTCCATCCAAAGATGAACGATTTTAGTTTCAACACCTCAAAAAGTGTGGTCGTCCTCTCTTTGAAAATTCATCCTCTATTTTTCCAAGTGAGGTCTATAGGAAGATGATATCAGTATGTTTAGATCAAATTGTTTTTTTTCAAAGTTTGCTGCATTGTATTTGCTCTTAATTTTTTGCACTAGTTTTTGTTGATGTTCATAATGTAGTGTGTGAATGTTTGTAGGGATTCAGCATCCCATTAATGTCATTTTAGGTGAAGGACATACACATACCACCATCAACCTTTTTATCAGATAAGTCAGGGTGCATTTGACGAGACTCATAATGATCTACTATGTATTCGGATGCATGTATTACTTGACATGTTATTATTTTCTCTGATGGAAATTGTATTTTTATCTTACAAACACAGCAGGTTAGTCAATGGTTCCCCCTCGATTAGAACAATAATGGGTCACTGACATCACGGAAATTGGTGAATTTCCATGTTTTTTGCATTGTATTGGATGTTAACTTTTAGCACTAGTTGTTTTTCATGTTGTTAATGTAGTGTGTGAATGTTTACAGGTTTGCAGCACCCCATTAATTTCATTTCAGTTGAAGGACATACACTGACCCACCATCAACCTTTTTATCAGATGAGTCAGGGTGCATTTGACGAGACTCCTAATTGATCTACTATGTATTCTTATGCATTTATTACTTGACATGTTATTATTTTCTCCCATGGAAATTGTGTTGATATCTTACATACACTGTAGGTTCATCAATGGGGCCCCCTCAATCAAAAAAATATTGGGTCACTGACATCATAGAAATTGGTGAATTTCCATGTTTGTTGCATTGTCTTTGTTGGTAAATTTTAGCACTAGTTGTTCTCAATGTTTTTAATGTAGTATGTGAATGTTTTAAGGCCTACATCGTCCCGTCAATGTCATTTCAGGTGAAGGATGTACACAGACCCACCATCAACCTTTTTATCAGATGTGTCAATGTGTATTTGATGAGACTCCTAATTGATCTATTATGTATTATGATGCATGTATTACTTGACATGTTATTATTTTATCTAATGGAAATTATGTTGTTAATTTACAGGCATAACAGGTTCGTCAATGGGTCCCCCTTGATCAGAACAAGATTTGGTCACTGACATCACAAAAATTGGTGAATTTCCATGTTTGTTGCATTGTATTTTCTCTTAAATTTTAGCATTGGTTTTTGTTCATGTTGTTAATGTAGTGTGTGAATGTTTCCAGAGCTGCAACATCCCATTAATGTGATTTCAGGTGAAGAACATAGACAGACCCACAATAATTATTTTTATCAGATGAGTCAAGGTGCTTAAGACGAGACTTCTAATTGATCTACTATGTATTCTGATGCATGTATTACTTCACATGTTATTATTTTCTCAGATGAAAATTTCATTTCCATGTTACAAACACAAAATATTCTTCAATGCACCCCCCTCAATAAGAAGATGATTGGGTCACTCACATCAAAAAATTTGGATATAACACACAAATTGGTTTCTCAAACAAGTTGTGAGAGAAACTACAGCTTC
The DNA here is from genome assembly GCA_034641835.2 of Pinus albicaulis. Classification (NCBI taxonomy): domain Eukaryota; kingdom Viridiplantae; phylum Streptophyta; class Pinopsida; order Pinales; family Pinaceae; genus Pinus; species Pinus albicaulis. The sequence continues at coordinate 1,409,724,043 of CM076584.1, read as the reverse complement.
ATCTTTATTGTCTGACATACCAACATTCATGTGATGAATTTCATTCCAGCTATGATTCTATGTTGTTGAGGATTCCTAGTGGAGTGACCAGCTTTAGTTACATGTGATTCCTAGTAAGGAGGAGTTTGTTGTTAGGGTTTTCTTTGTTTCCCTAGGTAGGGTTAGGAGAGCTTAAAATTGTTCCAGCTTCTGATAAGCTACAAGTATGTACATGTACTTCATATTTTATATATAAATGAAGTGTTTTAGTAGTCCAATAATTGAGTACTTAAGTAATGAGATTTCCAACATTTTCTTATAATTCCAATTTGATAGAATAGAGGGCCGAAATTATTAGCGTTTTACCATATATTTGAGCCCCAAAAATGTACCTAATTTCTTTTATCTGAATATTTAATTCCAAAACCTAAATTGTTCAGGGTATGATAACTGAACTAACTGATTTGTGCTGGTAGTTTTCAATAATTTCAAGATTATTGAACTCCTACAAAAATGTACATAATATTTGAGATTGATGGTTCCTCCAACCTAAAATTGATCTAGCCAAATTCCAAAGAAATTTTAAGCCATGATACAAAATTTATAAACAGACTTAAGCTTTTTTCTGTTTTCAATTAATGGTGAGAGGCCGTATGAGGATCAAGCCACAACAAATTTTATTGGTTGGAAAATTTATTAAACAAAATGATTACATTGAATGAAAATGTTGAATAAATTTGATAGTTAATGCGAAGAACTAGAGGGGTTTCCATCATGAGAGTTTGTATCTCTCAAGCAATCACAACATGCACAAGAAGTCCATGACCTCGTGCCATGCCCCACCCAGGAAGATATAACTCATTCCAAGGGAGAAATATCCTCCCACAGACATAATTAACCCTTAGATACATAGGTTCTTGTTGAGTTGTATGATTGGGTTCTATACACTAGGCACATTGGTTTCCATTTTAATCTGTATACACAAAAAAATATCTTTAATAGCACATGGAGTTCCTCCTATGTAGAATACTACTCGAGTGCCATGAGTATCAAGTTGACATCGTCCAGTCCCCTGAGCATATTCATTTTCACATGAAGGACCTAGATTGCAATATGGAGCACATAGACAAGCAACTTGACATATCGCCCTTAGATGGAGGTATTATTAGAGACAACAAATATCACATCTCAGTTGCTACCATAGACTCATATCCTTGTCCTTAAGTTTATTTTATGATCATGCTATATTGTTATTTTGTTCCTAATGTCTATTTCCATGACATTTTCGTTGAAAGACCGATGCCTTTATCATCGGAAGAGCGACAGTATTTTTTTTAATATTTTGACATTTTCGTCGAAAGGCCGATGCTTTTATCGTCGGAAGAGCGACGATATTTTTTTAATATTTTGAAATTTTCGTCAGAAGACCAACGCTTTTATCGTCGAAAGAGCAATAGTATTTTTTTTAATATTTTGACATTTTCGTCGAAAGACCGACGCTTTTATCGTCGGAAGAGTGACGGTATTTTTTTAATATTTTGACATTTTCGTCGGAAGACCGAAGCCTCGATCGTTAGAAGAGCGACGTTTTTTTTTTAATATTTTATAAGTGTCAGATGCACGACGTTCTAAACGCCGGATGATATTTCGTCGGAATTGCGACGGTTTGTAAAACGTCAAAAGTAAACGTTGGAAGCCATAACGTCGGAATTGCGATGGTTGTTAGAAAACATGACAAGTGTTGGAAGACCGAAAGTTGGTGATTGTTGGAAGACTGATAGTTTTTCTTCGTTAGAAGACTGACTCTTATAGAACATCGGAATAGAGACACTTTGCAAAACGTCGGAAAAAGTGTCGGTATTGTGACACTTTGGCAAAGCGTTAGAATTGCGACGTAATGGCTAACCACGTTTTGTCTGGCCTTAGACTGTCGCTCTTGCGACGACTATGTGTCAGAATAGCGATGAAGTGGCTGTCAGAAATTGGGCCAAATTTTCTATTGAATCCTTAGACACATAGGTTCTTGTTGAGTTGGATGATTGGGTTCTATACACTAGGCACATTGGTTTCCATTTTAATCTGTATACACAAAAAAATATCTTTAATAGCACATGGAGTTTCTCCTATGTAGAACACTACTCGACTGCCATGAGTATTAGGTTGACACCCTCCAATCCCCTGAGCATATGCATTTTCACATGAAGGACCTAGATTGCAATATGGAGCACATAGACAAGAAACTTGACATATCGCCCTTAGATGGAGGTATTATTAGAGACAAAAAATATCACATCTCGATTGCTACCATAGACTCATATCCTTGTCCTTAAGTTTATTTTATGATCATGCTATATTGTTATTTTGTTCCTAATGTCTATTTCCATGGCTAGTTATGTCATCTATTCAGTTTGTGTATGTTAAATTTTTATTTTTCTAGTACTTAAATGGCTTTTACCTCTCTACAGATAGTAAAATTTGTAAATCTCGGCCCTATAAATTCAAGGGAGAAAATTAATGCATTATGGAATTCTCCAAAAGAAATGATAGTTCCAACTATGTCATATCTAATAACACGTCGCTAGTTACAATAGTTTTTTATGTCATTTATTTAATGGAAAAATGGGCTTGAAATTTGGGTTAACATCATGGTCACCAATTTCATTCTTATGTAATTAGTTGGTAAATGTGTGTACATGAGTCCATGAACAAAAACACAACTAAATGTAGGGCGAAAACGTGAAGCTGGGTTACACTTTTGTGAGAATCGGGGGCCGAAAACTTTTTTCGGCAATAGTTCAGCCGAACATTTTATAAAGTTCGGCCGAACTCGTGATTCCATTTAGATTGATGGCACACTGATGGTGTGGGCAAACACAATTTTCGTTGGAGATGGGAAAACCGGCGACAAAATTTCAGCCGAACTGTGTGTTCGGCCGAACTTTTACTTTAAAAAAAGTTTGGTCGAACTAGTTTTTATAAATAAATCGCCCGCGATGTTGGATTGTTTACCGGTTTGATTATTCGTGCGCGTTGTTTGTGATTTTTCGCTGCTCTGTTCACTGCTCTGTCTTGGGTATGTTCAAGCTTTGAACTGTTCCATTGTTTGTTTTTTAGGAATAATGAATAATGAACAAAAAAAATGATGAACTGATGAACTGTTCCATAGGAATAATGAACAAAAAAATTATGAACTGTTCCATTGTCTGTTTTTTAGCTTTGTTTGCATTTTCCAGTTTCTCTTTTGGCCATTATACCATGTTAATTTTTTCGTTTGAGAGAGCTAACCAAATAAATATATTTTTCACTTATAGTAACCAATGAAATGGATTGTAGGAGTGCTGATCCAAACTTGTTCTACAATGACTTCCCCCCATTCCCCTTTGGTTGGTCTCCAACCATTTTGTTTTTATAGGGTTACAAGGTTGTGAAAACTTGATTCTCTGTCCGACATTCCTGCAAAGACAGTAAAACTGATTTTCAATATACATGCCATTTTACTAAATTTGACCAGATTGGGATGATATGGAGTTAGTATGAAAAATGTGCATGAATAAAGTTGAGACCAGTTGGTCATAAATTATGATATCTCCTTTATGGGGCAACTATCGAGTCAAGCATTTCCAAATTCCCTTCAACTTGAACAAATATGTCTAATTCACATATGGATAATTCAAATGCTCGGCTGTGAATAGCATATACTTAAATGGTGCTAAAATATCGAGACTTGCTTAGGAATTTTTTTTGTTACAGATTCCTTCAATTCGGTAAAAGGGCACCATCCATTAATTCATCATATTCCTGCCAACAACACAACACAAAGTTACAAATATTAATTATGTGTGTGCGGACAACCATCATAAATATATTTTTCTTCTAAGGACCATTGAGATTCCAAACTATCTTCCACCACCATCTGAATCCCTCCACCTCTGGTTCTTTTTTCGTAGCACCATACCCTAATTTTCCTGTATAGTTTCCTGAAATATTTTTTTTGGACCATTTTAATTCATCTTCTTTCTCTGTTAGTTATATGGGACGGTGTTTTATCTGATTGGTGAGTTTAGTCTAGTGGTTCTTTGAAGAGATCTTGAAAATATTGTTTGCCAGCTCCAAATATAAACAAACGATACCGCTCGTCGATTCAGTAGCAGTTTCTGGATAAGTTGTTGTTTCCTTCCGGCCGCTATTTATGTTGTTGTTTTTGTAGCTGTTGCAGTAGTTGTTAGAAAAAGAGAGGTATACTATGAACACTACCAACCGTGATGTTTGGGCCCAACGTGATCTGCTTCAGAATGAAATATAGACTGTACCAACTAGGCATTACCTGACCTTACCTTCTCGAATGACTTACTTTCCCCCCCATATGTCAGTAGTATTTCTGGATTTCAATTTTGGAGGTCCATTCCCCAAATAGTATTGACATTTTTTCTATGATTTACATGTTTCTGTAAAAATTAGTGTTGTTATCACCTCCAGCGAACTAGATGGATCTACTTTGAAGTCTTCATTGAACTTTTTCCTTTTCTAATAGTGCTTGCTTTCTCCCCTCCAAAATTTTCAAAGATTGCAAGTCTTTTTCAGTAAAAAATTGCTATTGTCAAAAAGCTTAGAAATGACCTCTTCTACTTCTAAAAGATCCTTTTTATCTTCTATTGCCTTCTTTTTAGACTAGTTAGCAGCCACTGAATATTTCATCCATATCAATAAAGGTATAATAATTTGGTTCATATTGTCCATTATGTTTGTTATTCTATTTCCTTTTGTGATATATTTGAGTAATATTTGTAAGTTGTAACTTTTTCTTTGAATATTTCTATTTGGCACACAACAAATAGGAATTTAAACTATTAAATTAAGTAATATAGATTTAATTTAATTTCAGATTTATCAAGAGGTGTTAATATGGATTTAAGTTACTGTAAATGAAATTTATAAATATTTTTTTTTTTGGTTCATTTACAAATATTTTTTTTGAAATTTAATATTATTTAAAATTTTATAGTATGAGTAACTCTTGTCTTATATTTGACTAATTTTTTATATAATTGAAATTCAAAAATAGATGATTTTCTCCAAGTTTTAATTGTTTACAATATGATTGTTTGAGCAACTCTTTCTTTGGGATACAAGGAGGCTCAAAGATTTTTTTCTTGTATATTTTTATGCTCTTTGTCATAGTAATGTCATATAGTGTATGAAGTTTCAAATTGTTTTTATTATTTTTATTATGTGTTGGATGTGATTTTGATTGAAAATGTTTCTTTTTTATTTATTAATTAAAAAAAATTATTAGAAAAATTATTGCTTTAAGCCTTATAATTTACAATCAAAATTAGAAAATGTATTTTTATCTAAACTATTTATGAAAATTTTAATATTGTTTGATCTTCTCTACCATGTCCTTTTTACATATATCTAGAATAATATTATTTGTACAATTTCTGGTTTTTTGTAACATTTTACTACCATAATCAAAATCTATAGAAATAATAATCTAACATTATAATATCTTGAAATGGAGCTAGCCAACTCAAATATAGTATTGCAAATCCCTGGCTAAGTTAGATGAGGAGGCTATGTATTACATATGGTCTTGAATGAGCATTTGGACTCTTTAGATATATATCTAAAGATTCCAAAAGCTCATTCAAGACCATATGTAATACATAGCCTCCTCATCTAATATATAAAACTTTAATCCATGTGCTTAACCTTAACATTGACACAAATGGAATACAATTTTACTCACTGCTTTATGATAGAAAAATATGCGGATGAAAATGCCGACATATCCGAAGTTAAAAGGGATAGATTAAAAAGGGATGCTCCAGTCATCTATAAAAGATAAATTAAAGAAGCATGACATATTAGTAATGAAAATTAGATATGCGTACCAATTATGTTCATATAACACAACAAATAGATGATTCAATACAAATGTCACATAGAAGTCATATTTATCTCATGGGCCTTCAACTTAAATTATATATCTAGCATTACATTAAGCTATAGGAGATAAATCAAAGAAGCATTTGAATGTAAATTAAACATGTGTAATAATTATGTCCTTTCTAGTTCAATAAATATATAATAATTTGCAAATGCCATATCTAAGTAGCTTTCAATTTAAACTTATATCTAATGTTAAATTATATAAAAGAATAACAGTAATCAAAACTTCAAAATAATATTTAGAACTTTAGTATAAAATGTGACATATAATTTTCCTGTGTGGAAAAGCATAGTTACTGAGAGTTCAAAACTCATGCATTTGTATAGAAAGTGGGTATACGAATGAGCAAGTAGATTTTTTCTAGAAATGAGGAAGTGAAGGTTGATAGAGAGCCACACAAAATTGAAAATTCATACCTTAACAAAATTGTTAGATCCTTTGCAAGAAAACGTGTCATATAATCAACTTTCATTGAAATATATGATAAACTCAACCCAATTTTATGAAAAATAGTATACCATTTTTTACATTTCACATAATACAAATAGATAAATATTACTTAAGTATTGTTATAAAGATTTAAATACCCATATAGAGATGGCCAAGTGATTGAGAGAGGGCATCATCACAATAAAAAACCAAGTACAAATTGTAGTAATCCTAGAATCATGCTTTACATAAGGTAAAATTGGGGAACTCATGACTTGTACTATAGATAAAAAACATTTACCCTTACCAAAAAATATATGATAAAAATTGACAAATTACATAAGCTTAAGCTTAAGGGGATATAATCCTTCTTGCCTTCCATATAGATAATGAAAATGATTGTTCCAAGTCTCATGTTGCTTCTCATGTTACTTTATAAACCTTTATTGGAAAGAAAAATAGGAGGGCAGAAATGTAAGAAATATAAAACATAATGAAACACAACGTAAGAAATAGAGAACATAATGAAACACACACATACATATCTCTAGACAGTCAACACAATTATTTTCCTAGGAAATCCTTATGGGAGACAGGCAATCCTAAAAAGTAATGATGCTCTAAAAAAATAATTTGTTTATGGATTCTATTTTCCACATTCTCTCAACCATATCAAAAACCTTCTTATAATATTTGAAACCTAAGGTCTTTCCCATACCAAAGTATGTTCTTTTAAAACATGTTTTCTTGGTGATATGGGTGATTTAGAAATGATTGGGAGAGCGAAATTCCTCATTTAATATGTACAATATGTTTGGTTCATGCCATTGAGCCAAGAATTTTAAATTCAACTGAATTTTAATATAACCAACTAAATCCCGCAAAAAAGGAATAAAACAATTTATGTTAGGGTTGTGGATTCAGGCATTGAAACAACACACCATGATATTTCAAATTTAAAAATAATTGTTTGAGTCCTAGGTAGCTCAGAATCCTATTTGTTTTCAAAATAAGGATGCACTCCCATTTGATTCTCATGATTAGGTTGTAATCATGAGGCTCTCGCTCAATAGTGGACCTTCCCAAAATCTTGTGACGTCTTGTCACAAACAAAACCATCAAACTGAAAAACACATCATGCAAGAAATATAGCTCGCTGACATATCATTTGTCTCCTTCAAAGAAAAAAAATTCACATCATGTGAATATCTCCATGTACTCTTACATATTGGTGTACAAAACCATCAACCAAACACAAGTCAACAAAACATGCCTCTTCAAACAACTGACTCTCAAGTAAAATAATAGCTCATGTACAAATTTCCATATTTGTTGCATTTATGTGTGTCGACATAACTCTACTTTCAACATCTTGCTTCATGCAATATGCACCATACTTTGAATTTGCAAAGAAATTCATGAAACATCAAAATACATGCAAGGCCTTAATTGGATAAGAAATCTAACCATCTGTTAGCAAACAACTACAATGACCTTCCTTCAGAATTTTTTGGCTCGGGGAAAGGTCGATTATATGACCGTAAGGGCGCTAAGCGAGATGTGGAGTTGCCTTGCCCTGAGTTGCCATTGGTGAGTTGACCGTTTCGAGTTGAAACTCTGCGATCAGAGATGGATGCGACTTCTCAAATAAGTCGAGAAGCAAGGGATGTTATGATCGACAATGTTCAAAGCAGATTGAGTGGAGTTGATCTTTGTTTAAATCAACAAAGAGCATGTGAAAATGCACGTGCCAATTTTTTTTATTGTACAAATGAGGAGATTTACAACATGAATGTTGAAGATCTCCGAACATATGCAATAAATTGTCGCAATGGTTTGCAAGACCTAATTTGTCATGAGGAAGAGGGCATCAGAACGGTATGTGTTAGTGACCTTAGGGTTTGAAATTATTTTTACATATACATGTGTACAATTTGTAATAAATACATGTGTATGTACATGTATACATTTATTTGTATGTACATTAATCTAACAAAAATGTATGATTATATGAAGAAACATCATTTGCAGCCACACATGATGCGTGGTTTTAAATGTTAATATCATGCCTGGGACCTTCCGGTTCAAACAATGCGTATGGGTCTGACCATCAAGATATGTTGGAAAATGTTAGTTTTTTTTAAGTGACTTTAAAATAAATAATTGTTGCCACACATGTGTACATGTATGTATATACATAATTTGATAAAATGTTTTAACAAGTACCAATTTCGTCTGATGTTTTTGGGATGGCGGTACCTTCTTCTTTCTTGGGATATGTACCTTGTACTTCCTTGGGAGATGAGCCACAAGTATGGAAAATTTTTCACAAGTTTAAATTTATGTTTAAAAGTTATATATATATATATTCTACCTCAAAAAGTTCTATTAAAAATTAAGATATATATATATATAGATCTATATATATATATATATATATAGAGAGAGAGAGAGAGAGAGAGAGAGAGATCTATATTTATTATTAAAATTTTTTGAATTTAGGTTCCTATAGAAGATTTCTTTAATCCGCAAAGCCTCCAGCGACGGAGATAGAAACATCCAACGTGACGGAACAAGTTGTCTTTAGTTCTTTAGTCATTATTAACCAGTATTGCATATGTGTACTTGCAATGTCATTTTGAAAGTTTTTAATATATATATATATATATATATATATATTTAATGTAGGTGTATTGCAAGGCTTCTATCGCCTTGTATGTTCCTATGGGAGAACTTGTTCATAAAATGTAGAGGGAACCTTATGAGGTATTGCATGATTTTTTTGTTATATTTTGTTTTTTACATGAAGTTTTAGATATATATATTCTTATTCATTTTTAAAACATCAAATTTTAATGTTCAAGTACATGTGCATTGTGTATGTAGGTTTCCCATTCACATGATAGGGCGCGAACTGAGACCCTAGTAGGGAAGACGCTAGATCCATATCCATTTGATGGACATGATTTACAGTAGATTTGATTTCAAAATTTAGATGGTCTTAAAATTTGTCAAACTTGATACAGTTTGATACTTGTGAGATTTATAATTTTTGGACATATTTTATTACCTTGTTAATATAATTTGTTTTATTTAATTTTTGGGATGAATGTAAGCCTACATGGTTTTAAGTAATGTTGTCATCTAAACTACATTTGGCATGTTATGTAATGACATGTGTTATAATTTGTTTTGTTTTTAAAATTTATGTTTTGGATGCCTGGAGTACATTTGGCATGTGAAGTAATGTTGTGATCTACAGCTTTTTGTTAAATTAAAATAAAAAAAGTTTTGACAGACACTTGTTCATTTGGCATGTGATATTTAATGTTAAATGTTTTTGTTGGATAGTTGAATTATAATTGTCATGGCATGTGAAGTTTTTAAAACTCAAGTTTTGGATGGTTTCAATCTACATTTTGCATGTGATATTTAATGAACTTTAAATGTTTAAAGTTTAATGTTGCACAATATATAATCAAAAGGTTTTTAAAACTTAAAGTTTTGGATGGTTTCAATCTACATTTGGCACATGTGGTTTATAATGTTAAATGTTTCTATTGGATCTAGTTGAACTATAATTGGCATGGCATGTGAAGTAACGATCTATATATAATTTAAAGTTTTTTAAACTCAAATTTTGAACGGTTTCAATCTACATTTTGCATGTGATGTTTAATGTTTTAATGTTGCATGATATATGATCAAAAGTTTTTAAAATTTTAAAGTTTTTGATGGTTTCAATCTACATTTGGCACATGTGGTATATAATGTTCAATGTTTCTATTGGATAGTTGTTCACTATAATTGGCATGTCATGTCAAGTAATGTTGCACAAATTCCTTTTGGATGGTTGAATTACATTTGGAATTTTAAGATTGCTTTTGATCTCTCCATGTAGTTTTGTTTGAATGAAAAAATTTCCAATAGGAAGAACATAGCTTTTCAATGCAACCAACCATGTATCAATTGAGCTCTAATTGAAAAAAGAGTTTAAAGAAGTAGATATATGTACAAATTATCCCTTTAATTTTGATTGGAAATATAAGTCTAGTACATATATATGTTTGTTGAATTTGGGTCAATGTCGTCAATGCACTCAAATAGGTAGCCTTTTCGATTTATTTACATTGTGGAAACTTTTTACCAAAAAATCCAACTAGTTTTTCATCAATGCACATAGAAAAACTACTTGGAACAATTAATTGTGCATTCTAGAACATATCTATCCAAGACAAGTAACATTTTTCATCAATGCACATTGAACATATCCAACCATTGGACAAGCATATTTTGTACTAAATTTTCAATCAGGATTAGAGATGTGGGTCAAATCCCACCAAAAGTCGGAGAAGTGCTCCGAGTCTCTTGTCTGAAAGGAATTTTCGTAAAAAAATATACTGCAGATGATTTATTTACATTGTGTCCATACCTTTTACCAGAAAATCCAACTAGATTTTCATCAATGCACATAGAAAAACTAGTTCCAGTTAATTGCATTCTAGAACATATATATTGAGTACGTAAATAATTTTTCATCAATGCACATAGTAAAACTAGAACAATTAATTTCATTCTAGAATATATATATATATATATATATATATCCAATACATATAACATTTTTCATCAATGCACATGAATAGAAAAGCTACTTTCAATTGATACTAGAGCACGTGCTTGTACCCAAACAATTTGTACATGTGCAAACACTTGCACAAATAACATAAGTAGCTCAATTTTTAGTTGAGTACTGGAAGTTATAAAACATATTTAATCCAAAGAGAATAAATTTTTGGACAATTCACTCAAAAAAATTCTAATGGAATTCCATCTTCAATAATCCGTTCATGATCGGATTTTGACATTTTCCATCTCTTAATTTTCGATTTTTTCTTTGATTGAACTTCTATCAAATTTATGCGTGTTGCACACACCAAGTGACTATATTGACAACTTATGGAATCAGGTTCATAGTCTTCAAAGTAAAAAAAGTCTCCACTTTGATGAGTTTGTCTAAAAAAATAACCTTTCAGTATAATAGACCCTCTGTCATATTGAAATCCGTGATCATTATAGTTTTGTAATAATTTCTTTTTTCGTTCAGTGCAACGTAACAAATAATACTTCACATTTTCATCGTTGTCAATAGGTGCAATTATAGCAAAAAAATCTCGTGCACAATAAAATAAAATTAACAAAATTATGCATATTTAAATTTATTTCTAGATCTTTAAATCATTAGAAAGTAATTCAAATGTTACCTTCTCTAAAAAGATCAGAAACTCGATCACCATCGGATGATATTGTAGTTTCCTCTTATTGCATTTCCTCAAACATTGCAACAGACATTTTTCCCTTTGTATTTAGCTCTGTATGTTTCCAATCGTTCACATACATTTTGTTTTCACAAACGTCATTTGATTTTGTGTTGTCTACGCAAACATCACAAAAACAAGAATATTTTCTTGTATCCAATGCAAACACATTTCTAGACTAATTTGTTTGAATTGAATGCAATTTTCGAGTCCCTTTTATTGTTTCAACGTCATTTCCAATTGATCTATATACGTCTTCGATTCCAGTATGCCAGAAAATCTTTTATATGGAAAATTAGAAAAAGAATTTGTAAATATGATATCAAAATACAATCAAAGATAATCATTGCATGATAAATGTACAATGTTTAAAATTAGATTTCCAATATAAATTAAATTGAATGTACCTTCGCACTTCTTTTGATGGGTTTCTCTCATGGCTTAGAGCAACGATGCACCCTTGAACAAATTCTTCAGTGTTCACAAGTCGGCTTGCAGAGTGGTTCATTTGATATCTTCAAAGTGCTCGTTTTATGCATGCTCCTACACCGTCATGTTCTCCTTTTCCATGGCCAGTCTCAAAGAAATTCCAACAATGTTTAATGTCGGTTTTCTTATGAAGACAACACAACCAAAAGAATGATCGTGCAGATTTGAATTGACCTGCGCATCCGTCTGACCATATCCAATGTTCATTGAATGTTATTCCACGATTTTTCAATGAATCATAAATTCTTCCAAAACAATGTTGTACAAAACATGTATCATGTGTACAATCGTCACTGATATAAAAATGATATTCTTTAATGATATGTCGATTTTCACTCGTGCTTTCTACATGATCGACATTTTGTTCAGCATGTCTATATAGAATATGGACGAGCATGGAGACTTGGTCAGAATGATAGTATTCACTCTGAATTTCTTTTTGTGGAACAAATGTGTAGTTTTCTGCAAAATCAATCACTGACAAAATGGTCCCTGGTGGAAAAACTTCACGAGATTTTTTGAATTGCAAATCTTGCCATCGAGCTCTATGCGAATGCTTGGTGTATTTGTAAATTTATGCCTCAAACTTTCTCAAAAAGTCTATCAGAAAAATTTCGTCTTCTAGTAATTCAATTCTTTTAACACTATTTGCATCTTGAATCGATGTATCGATATATTCATATCTCTTCCATTTCACTTTCATGTTGGACAATGATTGATCATTTATATCAATACGATATTTGTTTTGAAATTTAGTCAAATTTCCACAATCATCGTATTTTTTACCACCAACACATTTCTTTTTGTAAAATAGTTCATCGCTTTCTCTTTCACATAGAATTTGAGATATGAAATCACGGATAGTGGAAGGAGGAGGTGAATCCTTCCATAATGTTCTACCGAAATCAAGGAATGTGTCATAATATAACTCAAATTCCACATGATAACAACAACAACAAGTGTCGTGTATGGTGATAGGTTTTACATACCATGGTTTTTGTTGAACAAAAGCACTGAGTGAAACATGAATTTGACGATTCTCTTCTTTGAACTTGTTGAATAACTCTATCTGAGTGGTTTCCAAGAAATATTTTTCATGTTCTTCGTACTGATTTTGTGCTATTCTTCGCATCACATGCCTTGCAGTTGGCGAAACACGCGAATTGTTCTTCCAATATTTATATATTATTTTTTTAACATTTTCTCCAAGTCTATCTTTGTATAGTTGCCTACAAATAGCTCTCCAACAAGCGAGTTCATCATTTACATCTATTTGCAGCCGAAATTTCTGATGTTTGTGCAAAAAAATTCGCGAGGTTCCCAGTGCTCGTGCCATAGATGTTACCAAACGATTCTCTTGAGTACTTGATGAAACCATTTCCATCTGTATTCCTCTACGTACAATTGAAACATCTTTCTCTCTAGATATCTTAATTGACTTTATAGCACTACTCATATTTTTTATCACATATTCCTTCATTTTTTTTATCTTTGGTTGATTTTCGAATACCCAATAGTGTCGTAGCTTCTTTTAATTTCCTTAATGATAGGAGACCTTTCAATATTTGAGCCTGAACTGTCACCCGCTCATTTAAGAAATACTTTTCAAAAATGCAGTTAACACGATATCGTATAACATGGTCAGGTTTTTTATCTCCATATGTGTGAGTGTCAACATTTTCTAACATCTCATTATCAATGGTGATTTCATCTGTACATATTCAAAAAAATAGTACATATTCAATAAATAACTAAATTAATAAATATATCTAAAATTTCAAATATTTTTCAAATTAGTTCATCAAATAAAAATTAAGCTTCACATTTTACATTAGGAAAATTTTAAATATATCAATAGATCATAATATTTATATTTACATACCTGCTTCAATTTCTGCTTGAGGTTGATTTTCTTCTTCAATATTTTGAGGAATATCTCTGTCTGTTTACATTAAACAAAATATTTTTCAAACTAGTTCATCAAATAAAAATTAAGCTTCACATTTTACATTAAGAAAATTTTAAATATATCAATAGATCATAATATTTACATTTACATACCTGCTTCAATTTCTGCTTGAAGTTGATTTTCTTCTTCAATATTTTGAGGAATATCTCTGTCTGTTTACATTAAACAAAATATTTTTCAAATTAGTTCATCAAATAAAAATTAAGCTTCACATTTTACATTAGAAAAATTTTAAATATATCAATAGATCATAATATTTACATTTACATACCTGCTTCAATTTCTGCTTGAGGTTGATTTTCCTCTTCAATATTTGAGAGGGCTTCTAACTTTCTTTTGCGAGATTGTCTCGTCTCTTCTCTACATTCCTCAGGGTCTCTTTTTCGATCATATTTTCTCGCACAAGTTCTTCGATTTCCCATGATAATAGGGTATGAAATTCAAAAAATTTCCTTCAAAAAATTAGACAATAACTTGATTACAAAAAATATCACAAAATATTTAATTTAAAAAAATCCAGTTTAAATTTTTCGCAAAAATTACATACTCCAATTCAAAACACTTACTTTAAAAAATTCGAGAGAAAAATGTCTTATAAAAATGAAACGAATCTCAAAAGATTTAATTCAACTCAAAACACGTATATACCTCTAAGAAATGTCTTTTGAATGTACGTCCAAGAAATTTTTTTAAGTTCAAAACAATTTTTTGCAAAATCAGGCCGCCTCCAAGAAATGTCTTCCAAAAAAATTCTTTAAACCCAAAACAATTCTTTGTAAAATAAGTTTGCTTCCAAGAAATGCTCTTAAATCCAAACTTTGAAGAAAAATTTTTAAACCCAAACCAAGATCTTTGTAAAATGAGATGAAATGTGTGAAATGTGCGAAAATTGTGAATAATTTCGCGGCAATTTATATTGTTGCGAAATGTATTTTAGTAGGGGCTTCGCAAAACTTTCCGGCCGACAGAAAGTTGTATAATAGTTCGGCTGAAATTTTGATTAAAATTTTGGCCGAACTATTAACTCGTTAGATTTAACAAGCCATCGACGCAAAACATAGTTCGGCCGAACTGTTAATCAAATTTTGGCCGAACTAATGCGTCACCAGTTACGCAAAAACCAGGCTCTGAATACGTTTCTACAACTTTGGACTGATTAAACTCCATGAAAGGTTGTTAATTAACTTTCGGAACCAAGACAAGCATTTTCAGAATTGAATCTACTTTCAGGAAATATAAATTTTATGGGATTTCATAAAAGTTTACTAATTTTAATTATTTTTCTAATAAAATGGGTGCAAACAATTTCTAAGGGTCATTGTGATTCAGTGAAATCAAAATCCTGTATCTCCCAAAATACATTGTAAAAAAAATTGAAAAAATTATGGGGCATTACATTGGTCCGTCGTCTCTAATGGGTAGCTTTTAGATTTTTAGTTTATAACTTATATGTTAAGAAATTTCTTACGTTCCGAAACATATCCAAAATACGTAGTTTTTCATATTGGACCAGTTCAAAAAATTCTAGTAATTATGATATGCATCCATTGGCTTTGTAAATATGACGAAACTAAAGTAGACTCTATCTAGATTGTTGTAACACATTTTTTTTTCTCAAAAACACAAATTTTCAATGAATACAACATTGCGTCATAACATGACTTCTTATGAATCCTTTGATTGTTAAGAAACACACACTCAAAGAAAGGCTAAGTTGACATATCAAATCTACATAAAAAAATTTCAAAAAATAAGTAATAGAAAGCTAACAAAATTTCTCACAACTTTTATTTTTATCGCAAAATGAAATTCTACACAGAAAATTTGTTATAGTTTGCAGAAAGTTGAAGAACCGAAAAAAAATGAAATTTTTTTCTCAAAAAAGAACAAAAAGTGTAACCCGGCTTCACATTTTCACCTGGTGCCAATTGTTGGCACAATTCATCTAAGTGAGATTTTGTTCTTGTTGATCATCCAGTTGGATTATCTTATCTTCCAATTGCAAACACTGAACTTTTCTTTTATTATACTATGTTATAGCAATGATGAGAGAGTCATGGTGTTTGACTAGTAGGTACTATAACAAATGCAAAATTTTTGGATAGTATCAAGGTCCTCTTCCAGTGTTGTAACCATCACAATATTTCTCTCTACTCAAATTTTTGGTAGCTTCTTCAAGGTCTTGTCAAAATCGATCTTCACTGTCATTTAGGTCTAGCACAAGTGGTTGAGATAATATAAGAATCGGTTTAACTGTGTGTGATAAATTACTAAAAATAAGTCAATGGGACTTCTAAGTACATTACTGAGAATACAAAGTAGGATGCTAAAACAACTTCTGGAAATTCATGATATAAGAAAATCTAACCTACATAGAGAAGGATACAAAGTATAAGGCCTAACGATATGGAAAAATGAACGAAAAAAAGGTGCAAACTTTATATACCATTTTTATGACTGTACATAGGGAATCATATTAGTATCGTAACCACCTCTGGATATTGAATCATATAAGGAGACTTAGGCTTCTATGTATTTTCAATGCTAGCAATAATGAATTTTCAGGAAGTATGCCAGATGAGCTTTATGGGTTACATAATCTTGAGGTGTTGGGTTTGCAATTAAATTTACTTTCTCAAAACATTTCATCAAGTATTTATTTATTAAATATTCTCACACTTTTGATGCATGTCAATATTCATTTGAAGTACAAAGCATGATTTCACACCTATAACTAAGGTTACCTAAGAAACTATAAATATAGTAGCAAACAAGTTGCATCAAGCTCTTCTTGTTAAATTTTTGATCATGATACACAATGTTTTTTTAGATTTTTGCTACACACTGAAGGTTACATATAAGAGTTATGTATAATATTTGGAGTGGTGTTGTTGGAACTAGTGACTGGTAAGTAGCCAATTGATCCCTCATATGGAGAGGCCATCAATATTGTTAAATGGGTGGGTAGAATGGTTGAGAAATAAAGTGGTTGGAAAGAGGTCATGGATCTGAATATTTCTTAGCATTATGAAGATTGAATGCATCACGTTGTCCAAAATTCTCTTCTTTGTACCATTTCCTTGCTGGGAAATAGGGTTACCATGAGAAATTCTAGTGAAATGTTGAAGGATGCAAATCCATATCATAAATTAAAAGGTGAAAGCCCTTGAAGTCGTACCGCATAATTTGGTGTAACTATAAAAATCTCTTATATATTTAGCACATAAAAAAAAAGGCTTGCATTTCTCCATAATTGGGGACTTATGTCCAGATATTGATGTTGAGAACACAGAATTTGAATAAGCATAGTATTATGTTTGATCCATTAGCTTTGCTAGCTGAAAAATAAAATCAAAATTACAATCACATAATTTCCCAATTGAGTAGCAGAATGTATAGTCATTCCTACTATAGAGTGTCAAATTTGTTTTTAAGTTTTTTTTTTTACTATTTTCAAAAATATCCATGTTAATATAGGATGCATTAGATCACAAGGAAGTAAAAGGAAAACCAAATAGCCATGCACAGAAATAATGGTGTACTACCTGCATGTTCATTATGACAGCATTGAATAATGTAATGCCTAGTGGAAAATATTTTTCCTTTGAACAAAAATATTGAATTGGTAGTTGAAAAGGTTCATGAAACATGCTAAAATAACCCAACAGAAAATAATTATACCCTCAAAAAGATTCATCTATTATATCATGAACTATGTGAATATTACAATGGGTTCTTCTCTGGTGAAATAACCATGCCATGAGAGCCCCAAGAAAAATGATAAAAATAACACATTCACATATTTGAGACTTATCATGATGTTGATTGATGACTTCTCTTGCAATAGATCGTGATCCAGTGTCATCTCTAATACTTGCATCTACACTTGACATTCCTTCCACCAGTATATCAGTGGACATCCTATGAATGTCGGTAAGTCATTGTATGCTGAAAGATTTAAACTGAGAGCTCCACATTATTTATTCCTTTTACAAGGGTTTTAAATTATCTTTCCAAACTTCATAGATTCCACTGAGTTGATTAAATATGAGTTGTGATTTCATGTAAATTGCAATTTCATTGACATCATTGTTTTTTCCTCTTCTAAGCCCTCAACAAGGGCAATATAGTAGGCTTAATTGTAAATTTTCATCCTGTGTACATCTATCTTTCTATGCACGACATGATTTGATGCCGCATTATAAAGCATATATTTAACAGTGGCTTGTATGGGATTTGGACGACAGGAAACTTCAATGCACCATGTTCGCTTTTCCACCATTGTCAACACTTAGAAAACCTATAAAATAAAACAATAATAAATTCATATCAGACAAGTAGGCATTTATATGGTAAATAATGCGGTAACTGGTAATTAAATATAAATAAAATTTAAAACATCTAAGGTAACAGGAGAAAATCGGTTAATTAATTCATCTGCAACACTTGTGAGAGAGTATACTTGTCAATCCTCATTGAATTGACTGGAAATTACCTTCTTTGAAAATCCTACTAAATCTAAAGATGTCACTTGTCTAAGTGCCTCTTCAAGCCTTGATTAAACCTATTTAACATATTTATCAGATTTGACATATTTGTAAAATAGTATCCTTGCAAATATACCTCAACTAGGCACTGGAAATAATTTTCCAGCACCTACAGGAAGCACTGGAAAATCATTTTCCACCACCTATAGGAAACTATTTATATGCATCCACATCATCATTATACAATAGTTTCCTGACCCTCAACAAGCCTCCTTTACTCCACCAAACAACTCGTCTGATAGGTCAAGCCCATTTTTAGAGTTGATTAAACCCTTATCTTCATCATTCACACTCATGGAATTCACACTCGTGGCTGCTCCAGCTAAAATCAATATCAATAAAACCAAACCCTCTGCAAATATTTTCCCTTCCCTCATTATGCTTCTTCTTTATTGTCTAATATCCTTCACCAACATCAGTATGTACTCTTCCCCCTCCCCTTTCATCAACGCTCCTCTCTACTAATATTTGTTTGAATAGTTGGTTTATTTTATTTTGTAGGGTTTAGTCTCACTTTTTTTCATATTAGTAGCAGCAAACCCTGACCTAAGTTGGGGGTGAAATTTTTGAATCTCTAGTTAAAACTAGAAAGTCTGGAATATCACAAATCAATGGATTTTGACTTTGTGTTGTTACATCCCTATATTACTAGTATAGTCCCTTATTGTCGTTAGTGTAACCCCCTTATTGTTATTTTTGTACCCCTGTAACCCCCATATTGTTATTATTGTGCCTTTACATTGTTATTGTTAGGTCGGTTGGGATTACATTGTGGCCCCATGGACTCCTATATATAGAAGGGAGGTTTTGTCATTTGTATCATCCAAGAATTGTTCATTTATTTAATGTAAATGAGGTTTCCCCCTCGAAGTGGCTTATTTATAAGGCATTTATATCTCTTTTCTTCTATTTTTGGAGCTGGTTTCATAGCATTTGTTATCAAAGCTTTGGATTCTAGGGTTTCGTTGCTCCAAACAAGTCATCGTGGAATTTGCACTATAATTTTTTTTCTACAAAGGTTCAGAAGCTGAAATTTTTACAGAGCCAAGAAAAAATCTATAGGAACATTTTGTAAAAATTTCAAATCTTGGTTTGCAATATTTTCAGATATATGATCTATTGAATTTAGGGTTGTTTTAGGCTCTCGAATTTCACCTAAAACAGGTCATCGTGTCATTTTTGCTATAACTATTTTTATACGTAGGTTCAGATGTTGCAATTGTTACAGAGTGAAGCTAAATAATGGAAGAACCTCTTGTAAAAATTTCAGCTCTTGGTTCGCAATATTTGCGGAGATATGATCTGTGGAAGTTAGGTTGTTTTTAGGCTCCTGAATTTCATCTCAAAGAGGTGGCCATGGGAAGATTGTCATAACTCTCTCTCTGAGTATCGTATTGGAATTCTGTAAAAAGTGGCCACAAGTACACAAACTGTCATTTCTTATCCATCAATTGCAGATCCAAAGCAGGAAACAGTGATATGTGGAACATCATACAAGTTCGCTCTACTGAACTAGTCCATAATTAGGTCATTGTGGGAGATTGGGAATAAATTTGTCTTAAATAATCCAAATCATTTCAGACCTATGGCATTCGAAAGAAGATTTATAATCGTACTACAGGGCCAAATTTCAGATATTGAAGATCCAAAATCACAGAGATAATTCAATTTCAATATCAAGCTCCTCAAAAGCAAGAAAAAGATGTGTATTTTTTTCCGAATTGCATAAGTCTTGTTTGGAGAATCAATTTGAATTGATTCCAAGGGCATATTTTAGAATAGATATCAGTATTGGGTCCTAAAATCCCCCCTAAAAATAATTAAACACCCATTAAGTCTTCATAAGGCTCTACTATGGCTCATGAAGATGAAGAAATGAAACATGACATATCAAAATTACAAGAGCAAATGCACCAAATTTCGCTCTCGTAAAGGGAAACCAAAAATGAAATGGATGTTTTGAATAAAATCATGGAAGCTAAGATGGATTGTTTGAAGAATGGTATGGAAGAAAAAATGGAAGGTTTGAAGGAATTTTTG
Source organism: Pinus albicaulis (assembly GCA_034641835.2). Taxonomy (NCBI): domain Eukaryota; kingdom Viridiplantae; phylum Streptophyta; class Pinopsida; order Pinales; family Pinaceae; genus Pinus; species Pinus albicaulis. Next base: position 1,409,703,319 of record CM076584.1, on the reverse strand, counting down.
TCAAAGTTGATACAAGAAATGATTCCTAATGGAGAAAATATAGTAGATGAAACTCATGATGAGAAAAAAATAAATGTTAATCCTGATTTCATAAACTCTAATGTTGGATTGAAGAACCACCATATTCAAAATATGGATATGAGGAAGTTTGATGGTAAGGATCCCGTAACATGGATACTACAAATGGAGAAATATTTTGATCTCAATAATGTGCAAAACACACAAAAATTACACATTGCAACTTCACATTTAGAACAAAATACATTTCTATGGTATCGATGGCTTTGCTCCCATAAATTTTTTTTCACTTGGTCAATTTGTATAGAGGAAATGTAGCACATTATGAGGATATAAAGAGCAACACCTCTTTAGCCAATTGATAAATCTCAAACAAAAGGGTTCAATGTTGGAGCACATTGAGGACTTCCAAAAATTGAATATAAGGGTAACTGATATTCCAGAGGAACACAAGATTGATGTCTTCATAGGGAATTTAAAGGATAACGTCCAACATGAAGTTTGTGTTTGGGAACATGATTCATTGGAGAAGGCCTTCAAATTGGCAAGAAAAATTGAATGTAAAATTATAGCAACAAGGAAGCCTACCACTCACATCTATAAAGATGGAAGTGTTGCTACTCCTAGACTTCCACAACCTACAAGGTTGACACCACAAAAATTGGAATAAAAAAGAGAAAAAGGGATTTGCTAAAGTTGTGATAGAAAATACACTAAAGGTCATAAGTGTGTTGAGAAGAAATTATTTTAGACATATTATGAAGAGGAGGAAGAAAACGAATAAGAAATTTCAAAAGAAGAGGATATACACCAGGAACCAACCCTAGAAGAAGAAGAAATGAGTCCAACCATATCGTGTAATGCATTGGTAGGAATTACCACTCCTCAAACTCTCAAGATAAAATGACATATCAAGAAGAAAAATGTAATAGTGTTGATTGATTCAGGTAGTACCCATAATTTTATTCATTGTAAGGTAGCCAAGGATCTGAATTGTTTCCTATACCCAGCACCAAAATTTCAACCGATGGTTGCAAATGGAGGAACTATAAATTGATCTGGAAAATGTCATAATATCAAGCTAGCGATGGGGGAATATGTATTGAATATTCCAATTCTTTCCATCCCAATGGGAGGTGTTGATATTGTACTAGGAGTACAATGGTTACAATCTTTTGGAACGATAGCTTTTAATTTTCAAGAACTTTTCCTGAATTTTTTTTCAGAAGGAAAGGAAATCGAACTATAGGGTATCGCAAGGAAGCCATGAAAGATAATCAACTCTAATGTCATGAAAAATATTTTGAATAAAGAACAAAGAGGCATAATTTCAGAATTATGCTCACTAGAAGTTCCAACATCAAAATCATCTATTTCTCCAGATCTCCAAAAAGTTTTGGAGAATCATTCCAAGGTATTTGAAACTCCCAAAGTACTCTTACCTATTAGTGATCATGATCATGCTATTCATTTGATTCCAGGAAGTGTTCCTCCAAACATCATGCCTCATAGATATCCTTATGTCCAAAAGAGCGAAATTTAACGTATGGTTGTAGAAATGTTAGATGCTGGTATAATTCAACCTAGTCAAAGTTCTTTCTCTTCTCCAGTAGTATTGGTGCACAAGAAGGATGGATCATGGTGCATGTGTCCAGATTATAGGGAGCTCAATAAGCTCACTATTAAAGATAAATTTCCCATTCCTGTGATTGATGAATTATTGGATGAATCACATGGAGCAATTTATTTTACCAAGTTGGATCTTCGTTCAGGATATCATCAAATTAGAATGAAGACTGAAGATATTCCAAAAACAGCATTTCGAACTCATGAGGGTCATTATGAATTTTTGTTCATGCCTTTTGGCCTTACCAATGCACCTTCTACATTTCAAGTGTTGATGAATTCCATTTTCAAACCCTTCCTTAGAAATTTTGTTCTAGTATTTTTTTTATGATATACTAATCTATAGTAGGTCTTGGAAGGATCATATTCAACATGTTGATAGGGTGCTCAAAATATTGGAGGAGAAACAATTATATGCAAAAACATCCAAATTTTTCTTTGGAGTACAAGAGGTGGAATATTTGGGTCATATTGTATCTCACGAGGGTGTTAAGGTAGATTGTACCAAAATTAAAGCCAATAAGGAATGAAAAGTCCCCCCAACCATAAAGAAGCTGCGTGGATTTCTCAGGTTAATAGGCTATTATTGCAAGTTTGTTAAGAATTATGGGAGAATAGCATCACCTCTAACGACATTATTGAAGAAAGATGCATTTTCATGGACTCCTGAAGCAACTACAGCCTTTGAACATCTTAAAGAGGAAATGCGCATAGCACCAGGATTAGTTATGCCAGAATTAAAAAAAACCTTTATTGTGGAATTTGATGCCTCAGGAAATAGAATTGGTGTTGTTTTAATGCAAGAAGGAAGACCCATTTCTTTTGAAAGTCGTCCAATCAAAGGAAAGTATTTACAAAAGGCTATTTATGAGAAGGAAATGTTGGCAATACTACATGCACTAAAAAAATGGCGACCTTACCTAATGGGAAGACACTTAAAGGTAAAAATTGATCATGATACGAGAGATGTGACAGACCTCACAACACAACACACTCTGAGTGTGACATAATGGGTGTTTCAAATTTGAAAAAAATGACCGAGTGCGGGCTAGCTGATCCAGATTTATGCAGGAACGCAACAGAATACACATATAACCATAAATACAAAGATGCATCGGAAATAACACTTCATTTCATTAATATCAAAGAACTGAAATTTTCTTACAGAAAGAATGGAAATAAACTAGCTAGGGTGCTGGTAGCGAATCTCTAAGAAGAGATGTGGCGGCTATAGACCTCTGAACTGTGTTACAATGAGGCTCGAGGGCCTATTTATTATTGAGAAACAATGGATAACTCTAAACGTCCAAAAACCTAACCCTAGTAGATGAAGCGCCAAAACTATGGGCCCCGTTTGAGTAAATTGGTGTTTCAACTTCCCAGGGATGTTACTTTGGCATACGATATCCGTTTGACGCATATGATACATCGTTAGAAATATCTATCCAAGGACTACAATTTTTGCCACGAATATCAATTCTGAATATCAATTACAAATATATATTCCAGAATATAATCATATTCACCAGACAAACGATGCCCAAAAAACGTCATTTAGGGCCTCAAAATGAATCCAGAAGTTCAGGACCAAAAAAACTGCTAAAAATATTAATTTGTGTTGAAACTGAAAAATTGAAAGAGACAATGGTGGGGCCCCAAGTGGAATAGGTGGGTGGCCACCAGTATCCACCTGGATAATTCCTCCCCCCTTAGGAAGCAATGGTCCCCATTGCATTGAGTTCCTCCATGAGATGAGGAAACTTCTGTTGAACTTGTTCCCTGGTGAACCACTTGCCTTGGTGCAGGAGTTGGCCAGCTTTGACAACCTGATATTTTTGGATATTCAGTTGGCGAGTGTTCTTGATTTTCATTTCCATGATACAATCTGTGGTGGCTTGTTCCATGCAGTCTGGGTTTAACTCTTTTGGTGTGAGTTCTTCTGCAATTTCAGAGGTGTCCAGTGGAGGTGGGAAGTAGGGAAAAAGGTGGTCTACATTGAATACTGGGTGCAGACCAAGGAATGGTGGAATACTGAGCTCGAAGGAATTGTTCCCTACAACCTTAGTGATGGTGTACGGCCCATATCAGAGCGAGTGAAGCTTGCGGTGGGGTCTAGTGAGGCGCTCCTTCTGTAGATGTAGCCACACTTTGTCGCCCACCTAGAAGTTGTGTGGAACCCAATGTTGATCATGTCGTTGCTAGTACTTAGCATTGGCTCTATCCAATATGTGATGACCCTGTTGATGGATGTGTTGCAAAACCAGCTCCAAAAATAGAATAAAAGAGATATCAACACCTTAGAAATAAGCCACTTCGAGGGGGAAACCTCCAATACATTACATTAATGAACAATTCTTGGATTATACAAATTAAAAAACCTCCTTTATATATATAAGAGTCCATGGGGCCACATTGTAATCCTAGTGGATCCACAATGTAATCCTAGCTGACCTAACAATAATAATTTAAGGGCACAATAATAACAATATGGGGGTTACAGGGGTACAATAATAAAATTAAGGGGGTTACACTAACAACAATAAGGGACTATACAAGTAATATAGGGACCTAACATGCCCCTCTCCTTCAAAAAAGTGTTGTCCTCAATGATTGAGTAGCTCTGGGTGCTTCTGTATAAAATTTTCATCCTCCCATGTAGAATATTCAGTAGGTAAGTTCTTCCACTTGATGAGATACTCTGAAATTGATTGATTTTGTAGCTGTCGAGTTCTTGTTTCCATGACCGCTTTAGGTTCCAATATGATTTTTCCTTCCTCATCAAGTTCTGGTAATATTGTTTGAACATGAATATTTTCACCTATAACCTTCTTTAAGCATGAAACATGGAAAATTGGATGCACTCGTGAAGATGCAGGAAGCTCCAATTTGTATGCCATAGTACCAATCTTTTGCAACACCTTGTAAGGACCATAGTACTTTGGCGATAATTTATTATCCTTCTTAGCTTGCTTGAGGGAAATTTTTTTGTAAATTTGTAGCTATAAAAATACCCAGTCTCCTACATCAAAACTTCTCTCGCTGCGATGTTGATCTACTTGTTGTTTCATTCGATTTTGTGCCAAATTCAGGTTATTCTTTAAGATTTGGAGAAATTATTTTTAATGCTCAATGTTATCTTCCACTGCTTGAATGTTCGAATTTTCTCTTAAATATGATATGATGGACGTTGGATGATATCCATAAAGTGCCATAAATGGGGTCATTTTTGCTGTAGTATGAAAGGAAGTGTTATACCACCATTCAGCGAGAGGTAACCACTTGACCCATTGTGTTTATTTATCAGATACAAAACAACAAAGATATCATTCCAAACATTTATTTACTATCTCAGTTTGACCATTAGATTGAGGACGATAAGATGAGCTATGAGCTAATTGAGTACCCAAACATGAAAATAACTCCGTCCAAAAATTTCTAGTAAAAATGGGATCTCTATTGCTCACAATAACCCTTGGGTTTCCATGTAGCTTTTGAATTGTGTCCATAAATGTAGTAGCAACTGTACTTGCTTTAAATGGATGAGATAATGCACAAAAGTGTGCATACTTGGTAAGTCTATCAAGTACCACCATGATGACACTCTTTCCTTCGGACTTAGGTAAACCTGTGATAAAATCCATTGAAATCTCCTCCCAACGTTGACTTGGAATGGATAAAGGGTGTAGAAGTCCTGGGGTCTTAATTGTTTCCACTTTATTCTGCTGGAAAACCAAACATTCCGCCACAAACTTTTGAGTATCAGATTTAAGGCCATCCCAAAAAGATTCTTTCTTCACCCTGTGGTAAGTTTTTAAAAATCCTGAGTGTCCTCCTAAAGGAGAAGTGTGCAATTCCAGAAGAATCTTTTGTTTTAGTTGGGAATTCTTACAAAGATATAAGCGATCTTTGTACCATAAGGAATCATTTTTTCAACTAAATGTATCAGATGTACTAGGATCTTGCTGCAACTTTTGAATGAGTGTCCATACATCTTTGTCCTTCTTCCATTCATCTCTTGCTTCGGTTATCCAATCTGGTTGGATAATAGAAATGGCACAAAGCAATGCTTCACCTCTTCATTCTTTCTTGAGAGTGCATCTGCAACAACATTAAGCTTTCCTTTTTTGTAGATTATTTCAAAGTCATAACCCAACATCTTTGTGACCCATTTTTGCTGCTCTTCTGAAGATATTTTTTGTTCCAAAAAGTGTTTAAGACTATCATGATCAGTTTTTACCTTGAAGTGTCTTCCCATTAGGTAAGTTCGCCATTTCTTTAGTCCATGCAGTATTGCTAACATTTCCTTCTCATAAATAGGTTTCTGTAAATACTTTCCTTTGATTGGACGACTTTCAAAAGCAATGGGTCTTCCTTCCTGCATTAAAACTGCACCAATTCCATTTCTCGAGGCATCACATTCCACAATAAAGGTTTTTGTGAAGTCTGGTGTAGCTAAGACCGGTGCTAGGCACATTGCCTCTTTAAGACGTTCAAAGGCCTTAGTTGCTTCAGGAGTCCATGGAAATGCATCTTTCTTCAATAATGTTGTTAGAGGTGCTGCTATTCTCCCATAATTCTTAACAAACTTGCGATAATACCCTGTTAACCCGAGAAATCCTCGCAACTACTTTATGGTTGTGGGGACTTTCCATTCCTTAATAGCTTTAATTTTGTTAGGGTCTACCTTAACACCCTCGTGAGATACAATATGACCCAGATATTCCACCTCTTGTACTCCAAAGAAACATTTGGATGTTTTTGCATATAATTGTTTCTCCTACAATAGTTTGAGCACACTGTCAACATGTTGAACATGATCCTTCCAAGACCTGCTGTAGATTAGTATATCATCAAAAAATACTAGCACAAATTTTCTAAGGAAGGGTTTGAAAATGGAATTCATCAACCCTTGAAATGTAGAAGGTGCATTGGTAAGGCCAAAAGGCATGACCAAAAATTCATAATGACCTTCATGAGTTCAAAATGTTGTTTTCAGAATATCTTCAGTCTTCATTCTAATTTGATGATATCCTGAACAAAGATCCAACTTGGTAAAATGAATTGCTCCATGTAATTCATCCAATAATTCATCAATCACAGGAATGGAAAATTTATATTTAATGGTGAGCTTATTGAGCTCCCTATAATCCGGACACATTCGCCATGATCCATCCTTCTTATGTACCAATACTACAGGAGCAGAGAAAGAACTTTGACTAGGTTGAATTATACCCGCCTCTAACATTTCTGCAATCATACGTTCAATTTCGCTCTTTTGGAAGTAAGGATATCTATAAGGCCTGTTGTTTGGAGGAACACTTCCTGGAATCAAATGAATAGCATGATCATGATCACGAATAGGTGGGAGTCCTTTGGGAGTTTCAAACACCTTGGAATGATTGTCCAAGACTTGTTGGAGATCTGCAGAAATAGATGATTTTGATGTTGGAACTTCTAGTGAGCATAATTGTGCAATTACGCCTCGTTGTTCTTTTTTTAGAAGCTTTGTCATGCCATTAGAGCTTATTATCCTTCCTGGCTTCCCTTCAATACCCCGTAATTCGACTTCCTTTCCTTCTGAAAAGAATTTCAAGAAAAGTTCTTGAAATTTAAAAGCTACCGTCCCCAAAGATTGTAACCATTGTACTCCTAGTACAACATCAGCACCTCCCATAGGAATGGAAAGCATTGGACTAGTCAACACATATTCCCCCATGGTTAGCTTGATGTTATGGAATTTTCCAGATCAATTTATAGTTCCTCCATTTGCAACCATCACTTGACATTCTGGTGCTGGGTATAGGAAACAATTTAATTCCTTGGCTACCTTACAATGAATAAAATTATGGGTGCTACCTGAATCAATCAACACTATTACCTTTTTCTTCTTGATGTGTCCTTCTATCTTGAGAGTTTGAGGAGTGGTAATTCCTGCCAATGCATTACATGATATGGTCGGACTCATTTCTTCCTCTTCTAGGGTTGGTTGGTGGTGTATATCCTCTTCTTTTGAAGATTCTTGTTCATTTTCTTCTTCCTCTTCACAATCTATGTAAAATAATTTCTTCTCAACACACTTATGACCTTTAGTGTATTTTCTATCACAACTGTAGCAAAGCCCTTTTGCTTTTTTTTCTTCCAATTTTTGTGGTGTCAACCTTGTAGGTTGTGCAAATCTAGGATTAGCAACACTTACCTCTTTATAGAAGTGAGTGCTAGGCTTCCTTGTTGCCATAATTTTACATTCAATTTTTCTAGGCAACCTGAATGCCTTCTCCAATGAATCAGGTTCCAAAATGCAAACTTTATGTTGGATGTTATCCTTTAAAGTACCTATGAAGAGATTAATCCTGTGTTCCTCTGAAATATAAATTAGCTAAAGAAGGTGTTGCTCTTCGTATCCTCATAATGTGCTATCATTTCCTCCGTAAAAATTGACCAAGTGACAATTTTTTTATGGGAGAAAAGCCATCGATACCATACAAATGTATTTTGTTCTAAAGTTAAAGTTGCAATGCGTACCTTTTGTGTGTTTTGCACATTATTAAGATCAAAATATTTCTCCATCTATAGTATCCATGTTACAGGATCCTTTCCATTAAACTTCCTCATATCCATTTTTGGAATATGGTGGTTCTTCCCTCCAATGGTAGAGTTTATGAAATCACGATTAACATTTATTTTGTTCTCATCAGGAGTTTCCTCTACTATCTTTTCACCATTATGAAACATTTCTTGTATCAACTTTTCCAAACCTTCGATGTCTACTTTTAGATCCTTCTTCATGTTTTCCATGTTGTCTTTTATTTTTTCATCGATCTTAGCTTCCATGTCATCCATCTTAGCTTAAACATTCATATTGGCTTCCATACATTTAAACCATCTCCATCTTGTTTACCTTTCTTCATTTCCATTTCCATTTTTGTTGAAGGAAACATTGTTGCACTTGCTCTTGTAATTTTGATATGTCATGTTGCCATTCTTCATCTTCATGAGTCATACTAGAGCCTTCTAAAGGCTTAATGGGTGTTGCATTCTTTTAAGGGGCCATTTTAGAATCCAATACTGATATCTATTCTACAATATGCCCTTGGAATCAATTCAACTTGATTCTTCAAACAAGACTTATGCAATTCAGAAAAAAAATACACACCTTTTACTTGCTTTTGAGGAGCTCGATATTGAAATTTAATTATCTCTATAATTGCAGATCCTCAATATCTGAAATTCAGCCCTGTAGTAGCCCTCTGAAGCTTCTTTCAAATTCCATAGGTCTGATCTGATTTGGATTCTTCAAGACAAAGTTATGTCCAATCTCCCACAATTTTGGTTTGGTTTGGTAAACGAACATCTGTTTCTTACATGTCACTGACCTCCTTTAGTTGACAAAATTGATAGAATGAAAACTAAAATCTTACATGTAATTGCAACCAATTTTAATTCCAAACCGATTCTTAGAGAGGCTATGTGAATAATACCACGATCACCTGCTGAAGGATGAAATTAGGAAGCCCTCAAAAATGCCTAACTTCTGGATATTATCTACGAAAATATTGCGAACCAATATCTGAAATTTGTCTTGATGTTCCTCGGGATTTCGGCTTCCATATAAAAATTTCTGTGAAACTTTGTAGAAAAAATATTATTAGAAAGTACGCAATATTTCATTTTAGGTTAAATGCGGGGGCCCACCTGCAAAAAATGACCTAATTTGTTGATCCATATCTATAAAGAAAATAGCCTGAAACCAAGCTCTAAAATTTTGTGATGATGTTCCTCGGGATTTTTTCTTCGCATTCTAAAAAATTCATATTCTAAACCTTTGTAGAAAAAAATTTATAGTGAAAATTCCACGCTGACCTGTTTGGAGCAGTGAAACCCTAGAATCTCAAAGCTCTGATAACAAATGTTGTGAAACCAACTCCAAAAATAGAAGAAAAGAGATATCAACGCCTTAGAAATAAGCCACTTCGAGGGGGAAACCTTCAATAGATTACATTAATGAACAATTCTTGAATGATACAAATTAAAAAACCTCCTTTCTATATATAGGAGTCCATGGGGCCACATTGTAATCCTAGTGGAACCATAATGTAATCCTAGCCGACCTAACAATAATAATTTAAGGGCGCAATAATAACAATATGGGGGTTACAGGGGTAAAATAATAACAATAAGGGGGTTACACTAACAACAATAAGGGACTATACTAGTAATATAGGGACCTAACAGGATGTGCTGAATGTGCTTGATGAAGTTGTTCCCTTTGTCAGCTTCAGACTGGACATGAGCCGAATCGACCAGAGTAGTCGCAAATGGCATGGCTACGTCAATGGGACATAGTGGCTACAATACCAAGCTCACCTGAAAGGGGATATGACCATTTGAGCTGTGGAGAGCCCAGTTATAACTGTGTTGTACATAGGGGAGGCTCTCATCCCATGTGCGTGGGTGCTTTGAATTGTACATGCGCAGAATGTGTACAATCATCATATTGACGACCACTGTCTGGCCATCAATTTGGGGATGGAAAGCTGTGGACTTGGTGAGCTTGGTGTCCAACATTGACCAGAGGCTAGACCAAAATGTGCTGAGGAACCTACTCTCGTGATCTGACATGATAGACTATGGGATCCCAAAGTGAACCCATACTCATTCAAATAAGAGTTTAGCAGTGGCTTCTGCTGTGATATTCTTCTTGCAGTCCGCCATAATGGACATCTTCGAGAACTTGTTGATGACCATGAAAACACAATCATTTCCATGCTTAGTAGAAGGAAGGCCTGACATGTAATCCATGGATATGGATTCCCAAGGTCGACTAGGGGTAGGTAGCAAAGTATAGAGCCCTTGCTTCTTGATGGTTGGTTTGGCAATGGCGCAAGTAGTGCAGGATCTGATGTACTTCCCAACATCTTGTCGAAGGTTCAGTTAATAGAAATTATTTTGCAGTACTGCCACTGTTTTCTCAACCCCAAAATTCCCAGCGACTCGATTGTAGTGCGTTTCCCATATCATCTTGGCACGCTCACTTGAAGGAACACAAATGTGTCCCAGGTGACATAACAGTGCATCTTGGAGGTGAAAATTTGGAACTTGAGTACCTCCCAAGAGTGCCTTGTATGTGTGGTTGAATTCTGGATCACTCTTGTAGAGAAGCGGCCAATCAGAAGCCTTGTGCCCACAAGAGTTTAGAACTATGGTTATGGCCACGATCGGTGGTCGGCTAAGGTAGTCAGCAACATTATTGGTGCTACCCTTCTTGTACTTGATGTTCAAATGAAATTGTTGCAGATATTTGGACCACTTCTGATGACGATCGTTTTGCAACTTCCCTTGTGTCTGTATGAACTATAGGGGTTAGTGGTCTATGTGGATGATTGTTTCCTTCCCCAAAATGTAATGCTTCCATTGTCGACAAGCCTGCATAATGGAATACATTTCTTTGTCAAAAGTGGGATACTTGCGAACTGTGTCAGACAATGTATTATTGTGATATGCCACTAGATTCCCCTGTTGAGTAAGAAATGCCCAAATAGCATAGTCAGAAGCATCTATCTCGATCTCAAATGGTTGTTGCAAGTCTATTAATGTGAGCACTGGGGAAAAATAGAGGCGATGTTTCAAATCTACGAACTCCTTCTGTTGAGATTCCGACCAAAAGAATTTTTCTTTCGCTCCTCCCTTGGTGACTTGACTCAAGGGCAAAGTGATATGAGAGAATCCCAACACAAACCTGTGATGGAAATTAGAAAGACCCAGAAAGCTGCAAAGATTTGTTAGTGGTTGGGGCTGGCCAATCCTGAATGACTTGGATCTTGGCTGGATCCACATGCACCCCCCTTTCATCAATAATGTATCCCAGATATTGAACCTGTGTCATGCCAAAAGTGAACTTCTCCAAATTGGCACACAACTTGTGTTGTCGTAGTGTTTGGGAGGACTTCTCGGATGTTGTGGAGGTGTTCTTCCCAAGTCTAGCTGAAGATCAGAATGTCATCCAAGTACATCACTAAAAATGAGTTGGTGAATGGACGCAAGATGTCATCCATCAACCTCATGAAGGTTGTGGGAGCATTCGTCAACCCGAAAGGCATGAGGAGCCATTTAAAAATTCCCTCCTTGGCTTTGGAGGCAGTCTTCCACACATCAGAGGGTTCGATTGGTACCTGGTGATACCCAGACTTCAAGTCGATCTTGCTAAAATATGTTTCCCCTTTGATTTGGTCTAGAAGGTAATCAATCCATGGGATCGGGTACCTATTCCAGACAATGATCTTGTTCAGCGCCCAATAGTAAATACAGCGTCTTCAAGTCCCATCTTTCTTCTGTACCAACATGATTGGGCTCCCACAGGGTGATGAACTTGGCCCGATGTGACATTTCTGTAGCAGCTCCTAAATCTTCCTCTTGATTTCATCATTCTCCATAATAGAGCGCCTATAGATTGGTCAATTGGGTAGCGGAACACCTGGGATCAGGTCAATGGGGTGCTTGATATGACAGTGTAGAGGCACCCCTGTGGGTGAGGTGAAGATGTCCCCGTACTCCTCCACAACCTTGTCCATTTTTTTTTGTCATGTAGAGGAGCCATCTCTGTAGGTCGTGGCCACAATCTTATTCTTGCCCTGGGGGCGGATCATCAGGAAAAAAAAATTCCTGGTTTGGGAAATGAGCTTACTGCATTGTTTTGCAGTAACCAAAGAGATAGTGGGAGGCAGTGGTACCTCTGGTATCCTGTACAACTTATTTCCCAAAGTAACATATCATGTCTCTTCCACAAGTATGATTGGCCTAACAATACATCAAAAACATCAATAGGAGCAATGTCACACAATACCTCATCCGTGAAGGGCTTGATACTATAAGGAGGTGACACTGCTGGCTGACGCGAAGATTCCATCCTTGGTGAAGCCACCTGATGGTGTATGGTTGTGGGTGCGTTGTGGTTGCCAAGCCCAACCACTTCACAACATTTGCTAAAATGAGGTTATTTTGGCTCCCATTTTCGACAATGAACTATAGCTGGGAACCCTTTACCCACATCTGGGAGTGGAAGAGACGCTCTGCCTCCTGTGGATCTTCTGGTTCCTCCTTCTGGATCTTCGTAGTGGCAACAGTGGCATTTGGCTCCGCATTAATAATCTTCTTCCCTTTGTCATTCCCCTTGTCATGTTCAGATTCAGATTCAGAGCATGCATCTGATTCAAAAGCCCTCATCTTGGCCACCAGCGACTGCTTGGCCCGACACTCACTTATGTTGTGAGTGGAGCTCTTATGGAAATCCACCACTTTCCCATGTCCTTCTTTTGCTTCGTGGTGTTGTTCTTTTTTTGTGGCTTTGGAAGGTTGTCTTTGTTCACCATGCCTTGGCTTTGTCCTTTGGTTTGCAGTTTGAGGGTACCTTTCCCTTGCTTTTGATTCACAGATCCAAAGTCTCGCTTCTTCTGCTTGAATTTCTGCTCAATCTTGGCAGCATACTGGTATGCCGTACCAAGTGAGGAGATGTCAAGGAACTCCATTTCCTCCTGAATGTATTTGTGCAGACAGCCATGATACTTTAGCACCAAATTTTTCTCTTAATCTTTGATACCCAACTTTGTGCGCAGGGAATGGAATAGATTCGTTAGCTCATGCACATCTTGATCCCTTTGTTTCCACTCCATTGTATGTACTTGTCCTCATAGCTTCCCACGGGATAGTATTGTTCCTTGATGGCATCTCAGAAAGAATTCCAAGTGGGTACAGCTGAGAACAGAGAGGGTTTTGTCTCGTCCTTTTTCTTACAGTAGGTTTCCCACAAATCCTTGACATGGGGGTAGCTTTGAGGAGTGAAAAAATAATCTTCTCCCAGTCGAAAAAGTAATGAACCGAGAAATATCCTTCTAATAGATTAACCATATATCTATAGCATCTGCATCTATTTGACCCTCAAATATGGGAATGTCAAATTTTTCTTGTACCTTAAAGGGAGTCTCACCTCCAGAGTGGCTGTTGGATGCAGATGTGCTGCCAGTGGGTAGTTGTTGAAGGATCTGGGCAAAGTTATCCATCATCGCGTTCCTTTGTTTTTCGAGGGCCTCCTCGAGCAATATTTCGATAGGATCTCCTACTCCCTCATCTTTCTTTTCATCCCCCATGGGCGTTCATCGGGGTTTGCGAGGTTGATCTTACAAAGGTTCCACCAGATTGAGCCCAAACTCCTTATACCCTGACCATGTTGGGGATATGCAAAGAAGGATCGAGAAAAAGAAAACCACTCTGATACCACTAATCCGGATTTATTCAGTAACGCAACAGAATACACATATAACCATAAATACAAATATTTAGTGGAAATAACACTTCATTTCATTAATATCAAAGAATTGAAATTTGCTTACAGACATAATGGAAATAAACTAGCTAGGGTGCTGGTAGTGAATCTCTGAGAAGAGATGTGGTGGCTACAGACCTTTGAACTGTGTTATAATGAGGCTCGAGGGCCTATTTATTATTGAGAAACAATGGATAACTCTAAACATCCAAAAACCTAACCCTAGGAGATGAAGTTCCAAAACTATGGGCCCTGTTTGGGTAAATTGGTGTTTCAACTTCCTGGGGACATAACTTCGGCATACGATCTTCATTTGACATGTATGATACATCGTTAGAAATATCTATCCAATGACTAAAATTTTTTCCATGAATATTGATTCCAAATATAAATCTCGGAATGAAATCATATTTTCCAGACAAACGATGCCCAAAAAACGTTCTTTAGGGCCTCAAAACGGCTTCGGAAGTTCAGGACCTGAAAAACTGCTAAAAATAGTAAATTGTGCCAAAACATAAAAATTTAAAGAGAGAATGGTGGGGCCCCAAGTGGAATAGGTGTGTGGCCACCAATATCCACCTGGACCACTAGCTTTTGGGGTGGTAGTCGAACGACAAAGAAGAGGGGAGCTTGCTAGTAGAGTGTAGAAATTTGAATAATTTGCTGAATTATTCACCGAGATTATCCTGGTCACATACTATTTGAGCTTCATACATAACACATAATCTCTTCTACGCATTAATCATCACATGCGGAAATAAAAACAGCAAGCGGTATTGAAAACATTCACATGCGCACATAGAAATTCAACACATATAACACGATTATATGGAAAGCTTGGGGCAAAACCCCCTACTGTCTGTATATTATAATGAAGAAGAATCATGTAACAATCTCAGTACAATACTCCTCACAAGTACTCAGTACTGTCTCCAAAAGTTACACACAAAGTAGCTCAGTTTTGAACAAGTCATGGGTTCAAAACTCCTCCACTATTTTCCTGCCTCTACTGCGCAATCCAAGATGAGAGAATGGAATAGAATGAATTCGAATTCCCTTGGCTTTAACTGTGCAATCCTCATTGGAAATCTCCTCCAATGTTTGTGCAAATCTCATGCACAACTAATGTCACAACTAATAGCAATCTCACCCTTTCACCTTCCTCTAACACTTGTCTCCTTGTTGTCCATGCTAGCACATTAGAGGTGTGTTCTTTGGTTGAATAATAGGTTAATAATTGTGGTAATTAATTAATAATTAATTACACCACTCATCACTAGTGTATTATGGGTTAAACTAAATACAACTAGTTCAACTAAGTTAAACCCGAACACAACTCTGACTGTCTCATCAACTCCACCCAGCTATCGCCATGAGTTCTAACTGATAAACCATGCAATAGCTCAACTTCTTCCAATTTGAATTTCTTCGCTGATGCCATGCCACCGTACGCAGCTCGGCCCGAAGTGCTCCCGAGAGGAAAAAATAATGTTTATAGTCCAAATATTATTAAGGGTTAATAATATTTGATTGACCTATTTTTAGGCAGGCAGTCTAAAAATAGACTTCGACCTGTATGTCTAAAAATAGATGTCCATCAATTTTTACCAACTTGACCAATCATCCAATAATAGCATCCCGCAACTCCTAGACCATGCTCCATATGTCTAAAAATAGACTTTTCGACAAAAATCACATGTGTGGTCCCCACCTAGTTTAGGTGATCACTTTCCAACTAGGATCAGGAAAGATGTTTCAGGAGCCTCCTTCACTATTTCTTGTTGCCATTTTGAACACTCCCTCTCAACAAGAAAGGACTGTCTTTGCATGCGACATGCAACTCCATGCATTTTCCATGCACCCTTTGCAAGCACCATGAAAAATCATGCATGCACCATGCAAATCCATGCATGCGCCATGCACCCTTTACATGCAACATCTTTGAAACTGAATAGGCTCCAAACAACTCAATCAGTCTGATGCATCTATCATCAAAGTCTTCGACTTCTGCTGGTACCAACTACACATTTCATCAGGAACCACTGCGATGTTGAAATCTTGGACCCATGCACTCTGCACTTGCTGTCAACTCTGATCCGCTCTCCAGTATCCGACACTATCACTTTGATCTGCTTGCACCAATCCAACTCATCTGCTACTGCTGCACTGTGGGCACCTCGTAGCTAGGTTCAACTCATGAGATCCACACCATCTCATGAATCCTGCCCAGAAATCTCCTCTTGGGATTAATCATGCATGTCGCCCCACCTCTCACCTAGTGGTATAGCTGCATGCACTCCCTCTGCCCATCTGGCACGAAATTTCTCTGCATGAGTGGTTTCTTCCACTCCATGATCCTCTTGTGGTTGCTCCACATCCCAAGGTTCACTATCACCTGCATGCAAAACTTGCTCCCTCTCAAGCATCAGTTGCATGTCTTTCTCCTTCTTCTAAACAGTAGGAAGCTCTGTAGACATCCCATCTACTTCAAGTCTGTAGAGATTCTTTTCCCGAATCCCAACCTTCTTGACTTGTCCTGTTGCCTTGTGCCGAAGGAAAACTTTTCCTTCTCTGAAGACAACTTCATACCCTTTATCCTCTAACATTGCGACTGAGATTAAATTATTTGTTAGAGCTGGTACATGCAATACATATTGTAAAATAATGAGTTTACCTGACTCCCTCTGAAAGGTTATGGTACCAATTCCGGTCGCATTGTATCGTCCACCGTCGCCCAACTCAACATGCATCTGGAGATTTTTCTCCACCAAGTCACTGAAAAGATTCACATCTCCCGTCATGTGAAAGGAAGCGCCACTATCAAAATACCACCCCGATCCCAATGCACTAGACACCATGCATGCGATCAATGAGAAGTCCAGCTCAAATTGCGAGGCAAGAGCCTCACCAGCTACAGCTCCAGCAGCCTGCTTGTTCTTCTTCTTTTGTGGAAAATTCGTGGTGTAATGTCCATGATCGTGACAGTGAAAACACTTCACTTTGGACATGGCACGCTTTTTACCATAAGCACCGGATTGAGAATCCTTCTCCTTGCCCTTCCCCTTCCTTTCTTTGGCAGCCAAAGCGCAATCTTCTTCATCAGATGCCTTTGATGAAGATCTGTCCCTGGTACTCCGCCTTATCTCCTCTTGCACAAGATTCGACCAAAGTCGCTCCCATCCTAGAAATTTCTCCCGACCATTGACAGAATCCTCATAGGAATGCCAACTCTTCGGAAGACCAAGGAGAGCCAAGCTCACCAAGTCCTCATCATCCACACTAACTCCTACACTCCCAAGCTCATCCCTGCAGTGGAAAAACTTTGTCAAGTATACCGGAATAGTGTCATTCTTCTCCATCTTAATTTTCCTGAGTTTATCCTTGAGCGCCAACTTCCTCTAGTCGCTCTTGCTCTGGAACAATTCTGTAAAAGCTTTCCACATCAAGAATGGAGAAGCTTTACCATGTAGGCTGGATACTATGTGATCCTTCATGCCCTCCAACAGAATCCTTCAACACCTTGCTATCTTCTTTTGCCAAGCTTCAATCACAACAGCATCCGTAGAAGTAGGCTTTGGAATTTCTTTCTCTATGAATTCCAACAACCCATTGTCATCTAACACTGCCTCCATCCTGTCTTTCCATGCAATATAATTCGAGCTGCCTTCCAAGGCATACTCCAATCGCAATCCGACGAAAGACATCTTTGCTTTTGACACCAAGAAAAACAATTCTGCAATTCGAATTCCAACAGCTCCAAACTCCACCGCTTCCGGTCTAAAATTCGTGAGAACAAATTATTTCCAAATCAGAGATTGATTGCATGGGAATTTACTAGACCTTTCACCTTCAAAGAAGGATGAATCTGGAGGCTAACTGGCCCGATTGCAGACTCTGCCTGAAGAAACAAAATGCAATCACTTTCTGAATAATAGATCTGATGATCAATATCGCTCCGATACCATGTAGAAATTTGAATAATTTTCTGAATTATTCACCGAGATTATCCTGGTCACATACTATTTGAGCTTCATACATAACACATAATCTCTTCTACGCATTAATCATCACATGCGGAAATAAAAACAAAAAGCGGTATTGAAAACATTCACATGCGCACATAGAAATTCAACACATATAACACAGTATGTATACCGGGGAAAGCTTACAGCTGAAAACCCCCTACTGTCTGTATATTATAATGAAGAAGAATCATGTAAAAATCTTAGTACAATACTCCTCACAAGTACTCAGTACTGTCTCCAAAAGTTACACACAAACTAGCTCAGTTTTGAACAAGTCATGGGTTCAAAACTCCTCCACTGTTTGCCTGCCTCTACTGCGCAATCCAAGATGAGAGAATGAATGGAATGAATTCGAATTCCCTTGGCTTTAACTATGCAATACTCATTGGAAATCTCCTCCAATGATTGTGCAAATCTCATGCACACTATAGTCACAACTGATAGTAGACTCCACCCTTTCACCCACCTCTAACACTGGTCTCCACTGAACTGTCCATGCACTGTTGTTAACTGATGTGTTATTTAGTTGAATAATGAGTTAATAATTAGTGAATTAATTAATCATTAATTCACACCACTCATCTCTAGTGTATTAGCTAGTTAAAGTAAATACAACTAGTTCAACTAAGTTAAACCGAACACAACTCCACCAACTGTCTCATCAACTCCACCAAACTCAGCCACATGAGTTCTAACTGAAGTCAACCATGCAATAGCTCAACTAAACCCTAGGAAATTCGAATTTCCTTCTGTCAGCTGCATGTGCCACATCTGTAGCTCGAACTGAAGTGCTCCAAGAGGAAAAGATAATGTTTATAGTCCAAATATTATTAAGGGTTAATAATATTTGATTGACCTATTTTTAGGCAGGCAGTCTAAAAATAGACTTCGACCTGTATGTCTAAAAATAGTTGTCCATCTATTTTTACCAACTTG
Organism: Pinus albicaulis; assembly: GCA_034641835.2. Taxonomy (NCBI): domain Eukaryota; kingdom Viridiplantae; phylum Streptophyta; class Pinopsida; order Pinales; family Pinaceae; genus Pinus; species Pinus albicaulis. The sequence continues at coordinate 1,409,684,398 of CM076584.1, read as the reverse complement.
ACCAATCATCCAAAAATAGCATCCCGCAACTCCTAGACCATGCTCCATATGTCTAAAAATAGACTTTTCGACAAAAATCACATGTGTGGTCCCCACCTAGTTTAGGTGATCACTTTCCAACTAGGATCATGAAAGATGTTTCAGGAGGCCTCCTTCACTGTTTCTTGTTGCCATTTTCAACACTCCCTCTCAACAAGAAAGGATTGTCTTTGCATGCGACATGCAACTCCATGCATTCACCCTACAACCTTCACAAGCGCCATGCAACTCCATGCATGCGACATGCAACTCCATGCATTTGCCATGCACCCTTTGCATGCGCCATGAAAACTCATGCATGCACCATGCAAATCCATGCATGCGCCATGCACCCTTTACATGCGACATCTTTGAAACTGAATAGGCTCCAAACAACTCAATCAGTCTGATGCATCTATCATCAAAGTCTTCGACTTCTGCTGGTACCAACTGCACATGTCATCAGGAACCACTGCGATGTTGAACTCTTGCACCCATGCACTCTGCACTTGCTGTCAACTCTGATCCGCTCTCCAGTATCCGACACTGTCACTTTTATCTTCCTGCATCAATCCAACTGATCTGTTACTGCTGCACTGTGGGCACCTCGTAGCCAGGTTCAACTCATGATATCCACACCATCTCATGAATCCTGCCCAGAAATCTCCTCTTGGGATTAATCATGCATGTTGCCCCACCTCTCACCTGGTGGTATAGCTACATGCAATCCCTCTGCCCATTTGGCACGAAATTTCTCTCCATGAGTGGTTTTTTCCACTCCATGATCCTCTTGTGGCTGCTCCACATCCCAAGGTTCACTATCACCTGCATGCAAAACTTGCTCCCTCTCAAGCATCAGTTGCATGTCTTTCTCCTGCTTCCCAACAGTAGGAAGATCCGTAGACATCCCATCTACTTCAAGTCTGTAGAGATTCTTTGCCCGAATCCCAACCTTCTTGACTTGTCCCGTTGCCTTGTGCCGAAGGAAAACTTTTCCTTCTCTGAAGACAACTTCATACCCTTTATCCTCTAACATTGCGACTGAGATTAAATTCTTTGTTAGAGCTGGTACATGAAATACATATTGTAAAAGAATGAGTTTACCTGAATCCCTCTGAAAGGTTATGGTACCAATGTCGGTCGCATTGTATCATCCACCATCGCCCAACTCAACATGCATCTGGAGATTTTTCTCCACCAAGTCACTGAAAAGATTCACATCTCCCATCATGTGAAAGGAAGCGCCACTATCAAAATACCACCCCGATCCCAATGCACTAGACACCATGCATGCGATCAATGAGAAGTCCAGCTCAAATTGCGAGGCAAGAGCCTCACCAGCTGCAGCTCCAGCAGCCTGCTTGTTCTTCTTCTTTTGTGGAAAATTTGTGGCGTAATGTCCATGATCGTGACAGTGAAAACACTTCACTTTGGACATGTCACACTTTTTACCATCCGCACCGGATTGAGAAGCCTTCTCCTTGCCCTTCCCCTTCCTTTCTTTGGTAGCCAAAGCGCAGTCTTCTTCATCAGATACCTTTCATGAAGATCCATCCCTGGTATTCCGCCTTATCTCCTCTTGCACAAGATCCGACCAAAGTCGCTCCCATCCTGGAAATTTCTCCCGACCATTGACAGAATCCTCATAGGAATTCCAACTCTTCGGAAGACTAATGAGAGCCAAGCTCACCAAATCCTCATCATCCACACTAACTCCTACACTCCCAAGCTCATCCATGCAGTGGACAAACTTTGTCAAGTATACCAAAATAGTGTCATTCTTCTCCATCTTAATTTTCCTGAGTTTATCCTTGAGCGCCAACTTCCTCTGGTCGCTCTTGCTTTAGAAAAATTCTTTCAACGCTTTCCACATCAAGTATGGAGAAGATTTTCCATGCAGGCTGGATACAATGTGATCCTTCACGCCCTCCAACAGAATCCTTCGATACCTTGCTGTCTTCTTTTGCCAAGCCTCAACTTGAGCAGCATCAGCAGGCTTTGGGACTTCAGCATCTATAAACTTCTTCAGCCCATTGTCATCGAGCACCACCTCCATCCTGTCTTTCCATGCAATATAATTCGAGCTGCCTTCCAAGGCATACTCCAATCACAATCCGACGAAAGACATCTTCGCCTGTGACACCAAGAAAACAATTCTGCAATTCGAATTCCAACATCTTAAAACTCAAACGCTTCCGATCTAAACTTGAGAACAAATTATTTCTAGCAAAGAGATTGAATGTAGGGGCATTTACTGGATATATCACCTTTAAGAGAAAGGATGGATCTAGAGGCTACCTGGCCCATTATAGACTCTGTCTACCGAAATAATTGTAATCACTGTAATAGATCCGATGATCAATTCTGCTCCGATACCATGTAGAAATTTGAATATTTTGTTGAATTATTCACCGATATTATCCTGGTCACATACTCTTTGAGCTTCATACATAACACATAATATCTTCTACGCATTAATCATCACATGCGGAAATAAAAACAACGAGCGGTATTGAAAACATTCACATGCGCACATAGAAATTCAACACATATAACACAGTATGTATACCGGGGAAAGCTTACAGCTGAAAACCCCCTACTGTCTGTATATTATAATGAAGAAGAATCATGTAAAAATATTAGTACAATACTTCTCACAAGTACTCA